>JAYJLV010051637.1:0-19696 GCA_036873485.1 Torymus texanus
GAGAAAGAGAGCGAGAGAGAGAGAGAGAGAGAGAGAGAGAGAGAGATAGAAAGAGAAAGACAGAGAATTCTGTCGCACGATCGATCAGCGGTAAATATTTTTCAGCAGCTCGCTCACTCGCGCGGGGCAGGTAAATATTTTTCCGCCCCTAGGGCGTGTACAACCGTTGCTACTGCAGCACGGAAAAAGAGAGCGAGGCAGACACACTTTTTGTGATTACGATAGGACCTCGTGCTCTTTCACTCTCTCTCTCTCTCTCCCTCCGCGCGTATTCAAACAGACACGCGTATGCTGTATATAGGCTTCGTCGATAGGTAATGCATTAAAAGCAGATTTGAATCGCGTCGTGTATGTATATATGTAGGTGAAAAGCGGAAACGAAAAATGTACAGTCGGCGACGGGGGTGTGTGTTTGAGAGAGAAAACGTGTCCTGTATACGAAAGGCGTATAGCGACGAGAGAAACATCGAGAGAGAGAGCTTGGCTCGATATCGTTACTGGTGGCGCTCTATCCTGACGACACGGGAAGTTTAAAAAATACAGAACTGTCGGTGGTAGTAGTGATAGCATATAGATGTGTGAGTGTGAGCGAGGAATGAGAGCTGAATAATGTCGAGATGGGAAAAGGTCGTGATGTGAGAGGTGTGTCAATTTTGGCGGGTACACAGTTTGACGAGGTTTAAGTGAATGATTTCAAGGGTTGACGGTGCCGTCAAGTCATAGGTGAATAGAACTTTTTCATTTTAATTAAGTAAATTTGAAAACTATGCGTCTCCATATATATTTGTTCGCAGTAGTTTTAATCATACTATACGTAGTATTTTAATAATGTCATATATGAATTCTTTTAGTATGACATTATTAAAATAAAAAGTGTAGTATAGAAATTGTTTCTAACAAGTTATAATCCACATAAAAGATAATCTATATTTTTAAACGAAACATTTAAAGCCATTAGGGGCAGCAGTCAAGCGGAAACTTTTTTAATACCGAACTTTGTTTCACGCAGTTTTGAATCGCATTTGGGAAAATCTGTCTCAATAAATTGTCATAACAGAAGTTTTAATGAGAGTTTTTATAGTCTCCAGATACCTGCAGATGTCTATCAACTCACGAGGAAATTCATCAAATTTTATTACCCTACAATCCCAATATTGAATAAAACTAAAAAAAAAAAAATTTTTTTTTATATTTCTCCAATTAAGGCTTTTTGCTTATACTCAGATACGCACACGCATAAGCTATATCGATACTCAATAACATTTAATAAAAGAGATTAATTATAACCATATGTATTTTTCGCGCGTAAACCGTACTAGAGATAAAATTTTTGTTTCATGCTTTGCAAGTAAACCGTATAATTTTTACGAGCATGCCTTTCGCCACTCGCGCGATATTTATTTTATTGATTCGCCCGGCAATAAATCCAATCCCCTTTTACGCTGTGCGCACGCACGCTGAATATGCATGATTCGACAAATAAGTCGTTGGCGAAAAAAAAAATATCCAACGTTGTGTGTGTGTGTGTGTGTATCGTAGTGAGAACTTTTCCGTTCCACTTTCGAAAAATCCTTTCATTCTTCCTTTCAGCCACTACCACGCGTCTCGGAAAATCCACGCCGATACATTCAGCGTCGCGAAGAAAGACCGTAGAGAAAGTAAACGAGAGCGAGCCGCGCTGCAGGCAAGATTAATGAGATCAGTCCAAGAGGACGGCTTTTCCATTTTCTTCTCCTTCTTGTGCGCGCGATCGAGGTGGAAAAATATTTCAGACGGCAGAGCAGCAGCCAGAGACGTGTGTAATTATATTCTCAAGTACTTTGTATGTCTCTTTGAGGCTGATATCTCTATGTAGGTATGTTTAGTAGTGGATGGTGTACTTTGAAGTTTTTTTTTCAAATTTTCAATATTCTACGTTTGTAAATTTCGTTTTTCGAATATACATAAATGCTCACCTAAAGGTTGGCATTAAATTCACCGCGTACAGGCCTTTTTTCCAAGGAGAGAAGAAAGAAATCGGTAAAGAATTTCGAGTGTGCTAAAACTTTTCCCAAGTAACCTACATTTTTTATTTCCCACATTATCGGGAAAAAAACCTCACCTCGTATAACCCTTAATCTTAACATCTCGCTGCGGAATTCCGCCTCTCGCTGACACACTTTCTTAATCGGCGCTAAACGTGGGTGAGAATAAGGGTGGAAAAGGGGGGAAGAGCTGTACGGGGGGTAGAACGCTCGCATTAAATCCGCACTAAATATAATTCACTTAAATATAAGAAAAGGCCGAGCGCGCGTTGTTTAATAAAAGACCGTCTCACATTTGCTACACTTACTTCATGCCACGACGACGACGGCGGCGATGTAGCCTCGGCAATTGGCGCGCCAACGTGTCTTTCTTTCGTCGTTGGGGAAAGAAAGTAGAGAAGAGAACGAAAGAGGAAGAGAGAACGCAAGAGAAAGAAAAGAAGAGGAAGGGTCGAGAAAGAGAGAAAGGGCGCCGTCGAGTGTCCACTCCTCGCGAAACAACGAGGTTGACAAAATGCACGCGTTAAAACGTCGGAGGAGAAATTAACGAGGGGTGGGAGACGGGAGTTATATAGTAGTAGAAGGGTGCCGGCGGGTTCCTCGAGATAATTGTCAGCGCAGGCCGGAAACGTCGTTATGCTTGAGCCAATCTTCAGAATTTTAGAGTGGTGAGGAGTGGGAGAGAGGGAGAGAGAAAAGAATGAAGCGAAAAATAAAGCGACAAGAAGCGATGTGAAATGGTCCCGGCCAAAAGAGAGAGCATGCGAGAAAACAGACGTGTATAACGTCGAGAAAAGCTGAGGGGATAAAGGAATGAGAGGAAGAAAGAGAGAGAAAGAAGGAGAAGGAGAAAGAGAGTAGGAGAAGGGTCATTACGCGTTGCTGCGAGTGGTAGAAGGTGGAAACACATGAAGCTTGGTGGACGACGAGCGCGTCCGACTTCTCCTCCTTCTCGCGTCGCGACAATAGGCGCGCGCGCAAGCTTGTGGAAGGTGAAAAGGAGGAGGAAAGAGAAGAAAGAAGAGAGAGAGACGACGATGATGACGACTACGACGATGAAGACGAAAAAAAAAGAAGGAGAAAAGGGTTTCTAGGACGGATTCGTCATTCTCCGGTTCAGTTTAAAAAATTCAAGGGGCCTCGTGCCTCCGCCTCCCTCCCACCAGCCGGTAAATGCGACGCACGAGTCTTAAAGGCGAAAATGAAAGGGAAAGAGAGGAGCGATAGCGTAGTGAAGAGGGCGAGCTCGGCTAACGTCATGAATTAAGCGCGATGAAAATGATGATGGAATTTCGAAGAGATTTCATTTATGCCCGGCATTGTCGGGTATATTCCTTTTTTTTTCGCCGAGAACTGAGAAGTATATTCAGAAGGGAGGGTTTCGTTTGTTCGTCAGAGACACTGTTCGTAATGAAGGTATTTTTCCCATTTTTCTTCTCTTCATCTTCTTTTGTTCGGTAATATATTGAGATCACATAAAAATACTTAAAGTGAACATGTCAATTGGTAAGATTTATTTATAACCATCATTTAATTTTAGAAATTCCGAAAGCAAAATAGATATAAATTATTCCTATACAATTGGTTATTCCTATGCTCCTTATAAGAGATACCGTTGATAAAACAAATTTGAATAACTCCACGAAGAGAGAGAGAGAGAGAGAGAGAGAAAGAGAGAGAAAGAGAGAGAACTGGAACCGCAAGTAAAACGCGCAACGTCACGGTAGCCCAATGTTGGCTAATGAATTTTTTGTCGCGAGTTGGCGCACGCCAACGTAAACCTTCCTCGCGCGCCAACCGAATAGAATCAACTCGGTCGCGGTCGTACTGGGAGCAAACTAAAGCATAGAACGTACATACGAACGAACGGACGGACGTCGAAATTGCTCCCGAGATTCTCTCACCGCCTGAGCAAATATCCTTAGATAAAGTCACTATATCGTACCGTCGCCGCCGCCACCATCATCGCCACTCCGTCTTTTTTAACCACCTTCGCCATATAATAGAGTCTCTTTCTCTCTCTCTCTCTTTCTTTCTCTCACGACACACATACATACACACACGTAGCCAATCCGATATTAAACCTCTCCGTAGAAGACGAGAAGAGCGGTTTATACGGCCTACTTGCGCGAAATAACTTTATTCGCGCGAAACCGGATTTCCCCCGCACCTTTTATTCGCGCTCACGTTGCGCCGTCGCACGATCTTTTTCTCCCGTACTATACTGTAGCCCCGATATTTTTCCATTTTCAAGCTTTCCAAGGCGCGAGCGCAGGAAAAGAAAGAAAACGCGTATATAGCATTGTACGCCGGATAATCGGCAAGATCGTACTCTCAAGCGCGACGTACATGTATGTATGTATAGCGACGGTACGAAAAAGAAAAAGAAAAGGAATGAAAAGACTTGTATATAGGTATATGTATGTATATATATGTACGTGAGAGGTAGCGAGCTTTCATTAAATCGGCACGGCCGCCACTACACACACCTGCTCGAACTGCTTTAATTAGCGCTGCAACGACGTCCTCGCGTATCCCTCCATCCCACCCATCCTTTTATATGCATATAGCTATACTACACGCGGCGCATCGAACTGCGCCAGTAATTTACTCTCATTCCAGGAGTATTACCGGTCGCTTGCCGCCACCGCCGCTACCGCTCTTTAACTTCGCTATGCGCGTGGCTACTTTTATCCCGCACCGCGCGTTCGTCCTTTTACTCAAACGTATCAATACGGGAGGGAGAGGAAGGGAGGATAGGAACTGTGTAGAGTATGGGGCGGCTACTATAGCACGGCGGTCACCGTGGAGCTTAATCCGTGATTAAACTCCGTTTCAGGCGTCATTAAGCCCGAACTAAAAGGCACTTTAATCTGCCAGCGCGAGCAACGGTAGGAACGGGGCGGATGGAGAAGGGAGTGAGGGGGGTTGACATGGACGTCCTATCGATTCTCTCTTAAGCCGTCGCCGCGCTATACCCCAGTGCGAGCGCAAGCGCCTGACTCTTCGGCCATTCGATAACCGTCCGACTAAACACCGGCTTTACTACTGCCCACCACTACCACCATCCACATCACAGCCTCGTGCGCTCGCTCTCGCATCTGTCCAGCTGGTGAGAGGAGCAAGCGCACGTAGTATGGCAGCGCGCACTTCGTGACTTGCATGTACTTATATAACGACGACGATGGGGATGGTGATGGTGGTAGCGGCTGGTGCTGTGCCTCTACGGCCTCATTCCCTTCGATTTTAACTCAACCTACCACAGCTGCCTATTTATTTCGTGGTACAGTGGTGTGGTAGCCAGTATAGCTGACCCCATGGTGATTGACTTTTTTGCCGTGTAACGATCGGGGCGTGTTGTGTGCTGCGCGTGGAAGGCGTTTGAATGCGAGGGCCACGCGATGAGGTGGATGATTGCTGTGAAACGAGGGGATAATTAGGAAAGAGAGAGAGAGTATTTGTGGGTTTGTCGTGATTAGCTGGAAATGGTGTAGCGGTCGCTTGTATAGGCATTGTTTGCTAGATAAAAATAGGTGTATATATAGGGTCCGGTTGTCAAACTGTAATAAGCGTAATAAGCGTGGGCTTGGTAGGTGCGGGTATATATAGGTTTGCTTTTCTCGTTTGTTATACCAATGCTTTCTATGCCCAGAGGTCTTGGGGATATAATTACGCGTAGAGATTTGGTTATATAGCAATGAAATGTTTGCAAATCTCGAATTCTAACTGTTGACGAATAGATGGAGAGGTTGAATGAGCGATGATTACAATTACTGATTCAGAAAGGGAAAACCAGGTGAGCGAAATAGGTAATTGAGTTGGGAAATTCGCTTTTGGATATATATATATATATATATGTATATATGTATATAGGTAGAGGTTATATTTAATTTATATATCGAATTCAATAAAGTTTCTAGGATAACGTGAATAAATGAAAATGCCCGCGCGCTCAAATTCAACGTGTGTTGTAAATAAGGAACGAACGAACGTTGCGTAATGCAATACGACGTGACATATATGTGGTTCACAAACTTTACGATACTGTATATATAGCTTCATTAATTTAATATAAAAAAATTGATTTTGACAGCAAACATTAGGGTGTATATAAATGTTTCACGTAAGGTATTGATTGCGTGATAATCGGTAATACAAAGGTATCCATAAGCTCGTATTTCTCCGCCCTAAATACATAAACCAACGGTATGTACGTTCCCTTCCTCTCAAAAAAAAAAGAAAAAGAAACCATCCTCACCTAAAATTACCTCAAAAACATCTCGATACATTACTAATTCATCAGGATTCTCATAGCTTCACTTTTATATGCCAACTATATACACCGGACCTTCGATTTACCATAACTATTGGCTTACTTATTGGAAATGCATGAGAGAGTGGGGAGCGGGAGTCGCGTGGCGTTACCTCGTGACATTAAATTCCGAGAACGCGCCGTCCGATGATAACAAAAGGCTATGCTTCGAGAACGCGTGCTGCGCAAATATATACACATACACCCACCTATATACACACGCGCAACAAATTTAGTTTGGATAAAATATATCTCGTTAGCAGGAACGTAGAACGCGCGTGCGCAATAATGGCCGTAATCAATTGCGTGTGAGCGAGGCGCTTGCTTTGACTTCTAATAACTATACTGGATTAGGTCGACCTCTGACCCAATACGGAATTTAGTATGAGTATATTTGTAGCGGAATTTCGTAGTTTAAATTTTTCATTTGTTATGATTCTATGTATAGGAATTGATAGAGTCATGTTCCACGGCAAATGAAAAGAAAAAAAAAATTATATTCGTATGAGTCAAGAATGCGGATAGAACTACGTGCATGGACCGCATGCGTGAGCGTTCGTGGAATAACACTGAATGGAATTAGCATGAATTGCAACGAAATAATATTATTCATACCAGGCGAATTCCCCCCCCCCCTCTCTCTCTCTCTCTCGCTTTCTCTACTCCTCCCCCCCCCCTTCGATCCGTGTATAATTGCGCAAGCGTGTGCGAGTATGCGCCTCGCTACCTGCAATAATACCGATATTCAACCGCATTTACAATTTTTAAGGAATTTTGCGCGATTTAACGATACAATTACGCCAACAATGCACATGTGCGTATCCCGGCTGCTACGTTCGATTTCATTTCTCCTTCCTCACTATATACAATTGTGAAAACACGATGAATACCAACGATATGGCGAAAGAGAGAAAAAAAACGAACGTGAGTTCGAATTAACGCGCGATGCATTTATGTACTTCCCCTGCATTACAGGATAAAGAGAGAGAGAGAGAAAGAGCGACTCTTTAATCTACATAAACGTCGTGGCGGTGCACTGACACGTACGACGTGAATTTCACATATATATATATATATATATGTGTGTGTGTGTGTGTGTGTGTGTGTGTGTGTGTGTGTGTGTGTGTGTGTGTGTGTGTGTGTGTGTACACCTGATGTGTATATATCCTAACGTACGTACGCGCGCAGCCGTCACGGACAGTAATGGCAAAACGTTCAGCAGCCTCACCCTCCCGTGGCGCGCGTTTATGTATGTATATATACGTATATGGCTATATATACGCGGTAGCCAGAGAGAGAGAGAGAGAGAGAGAGAGAGAGAGAGAGAGAAGCCAGCAATTTAGGCGTCAGGCCGCGGTTACGCGAGAAGAAAACACGTAATAATGCAGAGTGTAACTGGATATTATTTTTCCCCGTGTACTACATCACGCAAGGAAATTACTATACGAGCCAAGCACCGCGCACTATACTGCTGCTGCTGCTGCTTCAATAAGTAATAAATAACGCAACGAACAAAGTAGCGCGCGTTGGGCGAATTCTCCACACGAGCCGTTACATACATCGGCCCCGTATTTTCCCGCTCTCTTTTCTCCCTCCGGCCATACCCATCGTCGTCGTCGTCGTCGTCGTCGTCGTCGTCGTCCTCCTCCTCCTCGACTTCGACCTATACACACTGTAATACTCGCGTGTCCACTCGTTCTCTCTCTCTCTCTCTCTCTCTCTCTCTCTCCACCCCTGAAGCGAGAAAGTCAGTTCCTTCACTGTTATACTGGCCGGTGGGCTGCTCCTTTCTCCTCTCGTTTTTCACCAGCCTGTAAATCTATCGCCATTGTTTAGTACAAGATAAACGGCATTTTCCGCCAGCTTTGACAAGCCAAAGCTTTTTACGATTCACAGAGGTTTACGGGTATACGTATAGGGTTCGGTTGGCGAATGGTATAGATGTATATATATGTAGGCGTTTTTATTTAAGATTGAATCGCTCCTAAAACATCGGTTCTACGTATATACGGTCACTGGATTTCGCGAAATTTTTATCGACGGCGGTTTGTACGCGCGTGCAAGTATCTGCGTCCGACGTAATTTGTATATTTAGGGTTATGTTTTGTATATAGTGTGCTGCCTCCCTTCATCCCTTCTGTATATAGTCACGGACGAGGTAGATTTATGGCCGATTTTACGATATGTTTGGAAAATACGCTTTTTAATGCACTCTGCTGGGTTTTATAGCAAGTATCGGATATTTGAGTAATAAAATGAGGCTTTCATTAATGATACTCGTTAGCGAAATTTTCGAAATATTAAAGTCTGCTTTTATATTTATTTTTTACTGACATTATTGACTTCGGTTAAATAAAAATTTTGTAATATAAATTTTTCTTTTTTGATTCGATATCGAAATATCCATCACATTGAAAAATAAACTGATGACATCCTGTCGTCATATCTCCCTAACAAATATCCCATATCCTCTAGTTTCGAATACCTAAAAGTACGCAATTATTACCTGCGCAACTGCCAAAGTAAATCGACTAATGCGTTACAGACGCGCGATAAAGGAGCCCAACAAAGCATTCTCGAACCCGTATATATGTGTATACATATATACACCTATCGCTTACTACCATCAATAATGGCCGCGCTATAATGTTAAATTTTCAATCGAGACCACACACCCCTTACTCCCCCGTTCATCCGCAAAACGAGAACCATTGCGAGCTCGGCGCAACGCAACTTCCACAAACGCATACACATGCGTTTCAGCGGTATAATGTTCAGTTTCAATCGCGTAATACTCATATATATATATATACATATATATATATGTACATATAGCCCTCGTTCATACGCGTATGATACACATGTATATTTCAGTTCAATTGACCGGGATATAATCCTCTGTGCGAGAAGAGACGAAGGGAGAGGGGAGCAGAGGCGCGTTTTCATTCAAATCTATTGCCACGGTGCTCGTTCCGTTCCGGCACGAGGCCTGCGGAATTCGAAATCTACGCTATATACGTGTATATCTATATATATATTATATTTCAGGGTGCAAACAACGCCCACGCTCGTGAGAGGGAGAAGGAAGAGGGATAAAATGTGTGTGGGTCGTTGAGGCACATCCGTCGTTCGTGCGCAATTCACGAAATGCAAAAATCACGTTTTCTATAGATATATATACACACATACGCGTATTTTACTAGTTGCAACCATGGGACGAAGAGATACGAACACGAACAACAACGTCAAATGCGTGGGCGAAAAACCGAAAAAAAGAAAATCTCTTCGTCGCCTCACAATGATAGGTAACCACTCTGTACGCGTAGAGGTAAGTGTGTCTCTGTACTATATACGTATACGTGTGGTGTACCGTTGAGATATCGAACTATCGCCAGTGCGAGAGGTAAGGCCTTGGCGCGCTTCCAAGGGGGATATCGCGCGAGCGCGTGTATATATATACGTGTACGTGAAAGTGGAGCGACGCGTCACGTGCGCGTGCTAGAGAGTATAGGAGAGAGAGAAAGAGAGAGAGAGAGAGAGAGAGAGGAGGGCGAATGTCGCTGATAAAAGGAAAGAGGAGAACGAAGGGCAGAGATATGTATTATACATGGATTCCCTCCTTGAGTGGCACATCGATGCGAATTATAGCTCTTTTCTGTTCTCTCTCACTCGTTCGCTCGCACGCTCACTCGACTGCTGCCTCGGCGAGTTTCTCGGGAAATCCGAGAATGGATTCGTCGAAACACGTATCTGAATGCCGATATATATAGGAGAGGCAAAAAAAAAAAAATAAAAGGGAGGAAATACGTTATATAGTTTTTGAGAAGGGAGGAGGGTGGAGAAAAACGTCAATAACCTTGCGGAAGTAACGCGTATAAATGAAAGTAATTGGTCAAATTTTTGATGGGTATTTTTTCAAAAGTATATATATATATATATATATATATATATGGAGAGTATATGGAGAAATGTTAAAAAAAAAAGAAGAATAGTGAGGCGAACGGTCTCATTAGGTCAGTAACTACGTGCGCGTGGGTCTATTTGTTTCCATAACAAGTGGGGTTTACTACTACTACTACAGTGTATAGCGGTATGCTCGCGCGTTCTCTCTCTATCTATCTATATATATTTGGTATGTATCGATATGTACTAACTTTGTCTGGAAATGATGTGCGACCCTATCGTGCGGCTTATACCCGGTAGGTTTGCGTGTAACGATAACGATTACCAGCTAAGACCTCTATACAGCCTTTACAGCTGTATAATGTGTTACTCTATCGCTCTCTCTATTATGGCATTACAAATGCAACAACAATTAAAGACGAGCGAATTGCAATTTCAACGTCTAAACAATAGTTTCCTCTATCATTAAGGGTAATCAGCAAACAGACATATCAGTTTTACAAATATAAGTATAACTCGTAATAAAAACAAAAAACCACTTCGATTAAAACGTAGAGAGAAAAATGTAGATCACGAAGTTCCTGAGTGAATGTTTTAAATTAATGCTGTTACCGAGAAGTAGATAAACCACTCCCCGGTAACGGTCAGTCCTTGCTTTGAAACCAGTGCTTCTCTCTCTCTCTCTTTTTCCTCTAAAAGGGTCAAAAATTTTGTTTGAAATTCACATTTTTATCCTCTCCCTTTTTCTTCTCTTCCTCCCTTCTACGTTGCGTACAGCATTCAGGTCAGAGGGTGGAAGTTCCACGCAGCGGCCAACTTCAAAGTTTCACTTCAGAATTTGTATGTTGTATACTCTCCCTCTCACAGAATTTCCCCCTTCCTCCCGCGGGCATTGTCCTTTTCCTCTCTTCAAAAACAACGGCAACTCTCGAAAAAAAATTCGTAATCGTTTTACTACAACCTGCGTGTATCATCTATCACTTTACGTTCATTTTTCACTCCGACATAAAAATTTACTCACTCATCCTACACCTTTGGTTACCAAGTCGTATATACACAGAGAAAGAGAGATTAACAGAGAAATCGAAGCCGTTCATCGTACACATACAACCGCGATCTCTGTAAGCTAACAGCCGCATTCAATAACCAGTGATTAGGCGTCATTCAGCTTGCGAACACACCTATTTACAGACATCATCATCATCATCATCATCATCATCATACACACACGGAAGCTGGTAGAACGTCAGTGGCCACTCGGTGGTGTCACACCGTATGGCAATCGCACTTTTCGCAATTGTATGCGCTGTACAAATACACAAGCACGTGCGCATCGATGAATCGTCACTTTCGCGAGCCGATTTCAATAGACAGAGCTGCTGCTGCTGCTGCTGCTACGTATAGCACGTGTTATTCACAGCCGAGCAACACAATCGAAATGCGCGCGTGCGCTCGCGCATCCGCGAAACTAATTGCCTGACAGTATTAATCGTCTCTTTGATCAGTCAGACTTCCTAATTAGCCCCTACCCCACTCCTAGTATGTATGAGGAGAGGTGGAGGGGGAAGCGAGACTCAACTGCACGGAAATAATTATCGATCAAGGTCGAGCGAGGGTCGCGCGTGTATAGTGTCGCTATGGTTGTGTATGTCTGTGCACGTGATGGTAGTGGTGGTGGTGGTTGTGATGCTGCTCTATCTACGAGCGTACTGATTGTTTTCCCTTTGGCGATGCGAAGGTGCTGAGAGAGAGAGAGAGGTTTGCTGATCTGTCTTATTGAATTCAGCCACGTGGCGCAAGTCCAAGGCGATCAGAGAGGTACGGATTGACGAAGGAAACCGCAGCTGCTGTTGTTCGATTGATTTAGCGTTCTATCGCAACACGATGGTAGGTGAAATTTCGATGAATCTCAGTGATTTTGGAAACATTTGTAGGAAGTACAAATTGTATAAAGTAATGCGGAGTAGGAGAATATGTTGTCTACGAGTCGAAAATTTCTATTAAAGATTGGAAAAAGGTAGCGATGATGAAATATCACTATATTTATATAGATTATTTTACTTAAAGAATATGTTGAGGAAGACCTCGTTATAGAACTGTAATTATTCAATGTGGATAGAATTGACCTGCTGAATTTTGAATGACAGAATGAAAGTAGAGAAGACGAACTATCATTTACTTCTTCAGATTTAAGAAATGTTTATTTATCAAACTGATCAGAGCTTAGAATTAAACAAATAACATAAAAGGAGGAAAATGCACAATGTCGAGTTATGGATTTTCAAGACCCATTAGTAAATTCTTGTTAAACACCTTCGAAGCTTATTAGAAATTGACAATTTTACTTTCCATACGAAGACAAAGAAAGTATGTTTTCTCTACTTTTATTCCATTTCTTCAAATTTGTGTATAAAAGCTTTGTAGACTGAACGATCGCTGTGGGAGGTGGAACTCTTCTTTCAACATTTTCTTTGAATAAAAGTAAAATGGTCAAATTCACTTTTTCCGGAGCGTTGCACTCTCTACTACCGTAGCTTTCTTTGCACTTTAACATCTTAAACATATTCTCGCACGTAGTATACAGTAAACTGAGTAAAGTAAAATTTTAACTAATCGTTGTACATCGTATGCGTAATTTAATATCATCACTTTCTTCACAATCTCATAACCAAAAGAACCTCGATGTACATCGGTACCTAAACACTATTATTTTTCACATCCTAACATCCAACACTATATAGACCAAAATGCGTTCAATAACCCAGCGCCACATACGACCACTCACCGGGTACATCTCTCAACTCCTCTAGCCTCGAACGCATCTTCCAAGCTACTATATATCACCACCACCACCACCACCACGACCACTACTGCGCACACTACTATCCCTGGTTATTTACCCACGAATACCGCATATATACGCGCGTGTGCACGCGTGCACATAGCCTTTCGTCGTCGCGAGGGCGCCAACGACGACGAGCTGCCGATATTGCGCTCGTGACTCCTGTGCTCCACTCACCGCGAGAGTGTCTCCGTAATCCCCCTACCTCTCACACACCCATCTGCTCCCTCTCTCTCTCTCTCACTCGCTCTTCCACAATTCTATAAACAAGCATCCTCTCTCTCTTCCTCTCTCTTTACATACATCCACCGACGCGCGCACTCGCAGGGGCGCATTGTTTCGAGTTCCGCGCGCGAGCAACTGTCACGACGCTTTATGATTTACATTCGAACATCCAGATGAGCTGTTTGCCAACGCGAGCGTTGTTGTGTTGTATGTAGCATGGCATCGATTTTCTCTTCGTCTCTCTCTCTCACTTTTCTGTTGCGTGTATACGCGCTACTACTACCACTGCCATTCTCGCGCGATGATTACGTGATTAATGGTCTTCGACGATTGTTCTTTTGCACGTGGAAGGTAGGAGGGGAGGACTTATTATTCCAGCTTTCAACGACCGGATGAAAAATCAATTTCGAGGAGTAGGAGAGAAAGAGAGGAAATATAGTGTAGGTGGTGATGCAGTTTTCCCGTTCTCCCGCGCGCAATGAATTCTTAATGGGCTTGGGTACGTGGCGAAGGGATCGTTTCGCGATTATATATTTCCTCGAGACAATTGCGCGTTTTATATGGTGTATGTATATCTCTCGTCGATGCAGTCTTGTTTCGTTGTCGATTGATTTTTCGTCCCCCTGTTTATTGTTTCTCAGAGAGAAATATGTGTATGGACAGGAAGGCAGCAGTATTGTAAGGAAGTTGCGGGAATTCAAGCGTACGCCTATGTATGTGTGTGTGTATATTTAACGTCGTTTTTCTTTTCAAGAGCAATAAATTTCATTCGTAATATGCTTTTCAAAAGAGAACAGGTGATTTATATTTTATGGGGGAGACGTGCATATTGAGAGCAGCGCTGCATATACATGTATATTTTATTGATGATTAGTAGGAAACTCTATCTACATTATCTATTTAGTGTTACGATTATCGCCAAGTATTGCTTTGTATATCTGTAGATTTATTTTTATATTATTTTTTTAATAAAGATTTACCATAATCGCGATGAATTATATATTCTTCATTATTTTAATAAATATGACAAATATTTTAATAATAAAATTCCGAAAACGCCATTACATAATATCGCGTTCACTGTTAATTACACTGCATTTTGGAACTCGCTTCTGCATATTAATTTAATATTGTAAGGGTCTACGGTAACGTGCACAGTTGCATAAAAAGAAAAAATAATTCCACCAGAATTTTCATTACTTTAATGCATGGTAGGTGTAATTTTTTTCACGACATATGAAATTAATAATCTCCCGGTGTTTTTCTCCTCCCGATTAAATGTGATGAATCAAACGTAATCGGACAGTTGGTAAATTTCATTCAGGTTCAACTCATTCAAGTAAGTGCGTGCAATGCTCTTCGACAGTACTTCACGCGGTGCCGGAAAAATGCGATAAAGGCGAGTGTGAGTAGTTGTTTATCCAAAAAAAAAAAAAAAAAAAAAACAGCCGATGAGCTGGTGAAGCTATTTGAGAGTATTTTTATCAATTCGCGCGCGAGTTTACAAAGCACTTGAAATGAAACAACGAACGCTATGGTAAAGGAAAGAGACAATTTTCAATAGTGCTGCTCGAATTAAAAAAAAATTGGAATCATTATGTTGACTCTGTTTTCAAAACAAATAAACAGCTTATATTTAACTTCACAAAACAAGAAAATTCATTTATTCTTTAATAGTAACATTTCCAACCTGTCGAATAAGCCCTCCAACCTCACACATTTTATTACGATTCATTATCGATTCATTAACATTCTTTCTCTAAAAATTAATTACAGATTAGAACTTCATTAAAATTCAAAGTCATTAAAATGAAAAAAAGATAACGAATCTCACCACAATACCAACCTATACACAAACATTTTTCCTTCGGCATCTTCCCTCATCCAAAACCAAAACCCTTGCATTCTCATCACCAACCACATACGAACTCGTCATTCAATCTCAGCTCAACTGTATACGTCGCGCATTCGTGTACCATCGCACACTCCGTCGTACGCACAATATTCATTTATAAATTAATAAACACGAGCTTACGAGCAAGTGTACGCTTGCGCTTGTGCGTGCCTGGAGGTGCAAATTGCACGATTACGGGGGGACGCGATTTCGCACGAGCGCGAGAGTCGACGCGAGCACGCTCGGATTAAACGAGCGCGTCAGACTGTGTGTGTATATGTGTATGTGAGCGTGCGATAACGCGCGAATAAGTAAACAAATGAGTGACAAAGAGAAAAAGCGCGTTGAGTAAACACGTGGAGAGAGAGAGAGAGAGAAAGAGGGAGTTATTAATTTAATTAACGCTTCCGTTATTCTTAATTAAAGGACCAACGGACTTGGCGCGTGCAAGAGAGAGATTCGAGGGAAAGTGTAGGTATACGACGAGAATGACCGAAAGAGAGAACGAGAAAGAAGAAGAAGAGGAGGTCGGATTTTAAATGTGCAGGTAAAAATAAAAGCTTGAAGCGGAAGGGGGTAAACATAATTAGCTTGCGGAAGCGGATGTGGTATTTGATTGCCAGGTGTATAAATAATTGCGGAGATTTTATGTACGTTTGTTTAATTTTAGACTATCGACTGAAGCTTAATTATGAGTTCTTATTTTCCGACCATCCGTTATATACCTAAAGAACAAACAATATCGTACATTTATCCAACACGTATATATTATAATATATGAAAACGATCGTATCCTCTTATCAGCGTTCAGTTCACTCTATTGACATGTATATCAAATTAAAAGAATCAAGCACATTGTAACGAATCTCTCGTTAAATGCCTCGTTTAATCGTAATTTCCATTCGACCCTATACACATTCACCAATATCTTAATTCGAAATCGCTGATTTCCTCTCACACCCGTTTTTCCCCAGATTAAAATCCAACAATCGCGTATTAACAATTATTATTACGCTTCATTCGCGGAACGCCGTTATAACTTTCCCGGCAGCTTCACTCGTTTCGCGCGTTTAACATCCACAGCGACGGCCATTTAAAAGGTAGCTTTCGAGACCAAGTAGTTGTATATATATATTATATATAATTAACCGCGCACGACGATGACTATCGTCCCTCCATCGATGGCTCTTTAATCAACGACAGTCGCTTCTTTATTAGCCCATTCCACTGACGTCGTCCCTCCTCCTTCTCTTCCATAAAAGAAACGAACGACGAGACCGCTATATATACGTACACACGTATACCTATAGACATTTGCTCTTCCCGCACCATAAATCCCGTACGCGTGTTCCAACCGTCCAGGACAGAGAAGGAAAGCCCATTCGCCATAGCAGATAAGTCGGCGTGCGCGAGCGCGTAATTCGCCTAATCTCCTCTCTACTGCTGCTACTATACGCGCTCGTCGTTTTTTTCCACCCGCGGCGGGCTAAGTAGGATCGCGTGCTCGATGAAGTCTCTCTCTATACGTCTACACGCACACGTATGTGTATATGTATATATGTATACATAGGTATATAGACATCTAGGATGTATTACGCGATACCCCAACGCTATCGATTCCATTCGGAATTAGGCGGCGCCGAATTACTCGAAATGCACACGGCGCTTCCGGCCTAATCGGATACCTAACCGAAAATCCTGTATACTGAAGAGGTAACGTATATAGAGATACATGTATATAGTGCATCGTCTCATCTCACCCGAGTATAGCATCTAATCTGTCGCGTGGATATATATATATGATAGGTGAGCTTGCGGATCTAAAGAACACGATGTTCGATTTGTCGCACATTGCATACGAGTAGAGAAGGGAGGGAAGAGAATTCTAGCTGTAATTAACGGAAATACGATGCTCGCATCGTGGCGCTCGTTACAACGGTGTGGGTAATTGAGGTTTTAAGCTTTGCATTCCGGACTGCGCCTTCGCGCATGTATATATATATATATAGATATACACGAGCGCGCGGAATTCCGATTGCGCCGAGCATTATCGAAGGGGCGCGCATAGCACGCTGTGCTGCAAGTGCTGTATCAACAGTGCACTGATTGTGAATTTGTGTATATAGCGCGTGTGAGCGGGTGACCAAAATTATTATGATTGTTAAATAAAGCGCGTTGGATGGGTCTGTGTGTGTGTATGTGTGTCTGCGTATTTAGTTTGTGCTTTGGCAGAGCGCAGAAACGTAGTATGTATAAGAGTCGGTGGTATTTGTAGCGTGGAAAACTATGTGGGCTACTGGTTAACGTAGAGTATATATAAACGCTGGTGATAAATGAGGTCGAGAATTGGAACTGTGATAAATTAAGTTAATTGGATTGTTTATGGTTGGGAATTCTTTTTTTTTTAGGAGAGAAGAGAGGTTAATATATCGGTTGATTATTTCATGTCAGAATTTTTAATTTCACTTAGGGCCGGTGTTGATAAGCATTTTTATAATTGATGGATTGATGTTTTGTATAAGACGTGTATAGCCATCGTCGTCACGGTGAATGCAGTTCGCCTCTCTTGCCGCTCATTTCATAACGCAGTTACAATGTCTCACTTTAGCAAGTCATGAAAATCCATTTATCTAACACGTCGCTATACTGATAATCTTAATGACTACCGCCAGCGGAGAATACAACTTTAGTGAGGCGATTAAGAAAAAATGTTATATTAACAGTAACTATCTTATTATTTTACACAATGTTTGTACCTTAACTACAGTGTAGATCTGCTGATTAAGAAAAAGGGACAAGAACGCTTGGCGTTAATTTATTGAGCATATTTCAATGTCCTGGACTTGTTAATTATTACAGCCGAGCTTCCTTGAAGTTTCATTACCGTTTGTACTGTAAGTTTTGTTCTCATTGTACAACTTTAACGTATTATTAAAGTACCAGTCAAAATACCTCCCAAAAAAGCCTTCGAAACTCCAAAAACATTCTTCTATCAACTGTGCAATAAGAAAAAAAACTCTCGAAATTCAAAGTTCACCCTTTTAAACGCCATCATTGCTCTCCAACATTACAAACTCGTTTCACCTTCCCCTCCATCACCTTTTTTTTTCTCCACTTTTTACCAAGACTGTAATAATACGGATTTCCGGTCGCACAAAGCGCGAATCGATACGCAGAAACACAGAGGACGAGAGTAACAGTGAGAGAAGCAGAGGGGGAGAGTTTCGAGAGAAAGAGCGACAGAGAGACAAAGGCACACTGCACCAGAGGGACGTAGAATCGTGCTGTACGAGTGAGAGAGAGAGAGAGAGCGAGAGAGTGAGAGAGAGGTAGATAGATAGAACGGGACGAAGAGATGACGGCAGAAGCGACGATTTGGGAATATTGCGCGAGCGTTCATTAGTTTTATTGGAGGGCAAAGCGTCGCCGCGCGGGAACGCGGAACCAAGAGCGCCACCGGCGCGATTAATTGGAGCGCACTCTCGCGCGTGGACGAGCGACCGGGCACTGGATATTTCAAATGCTACGCGCAAGTTCGGCGTGACCTCGTTGCCGGCCTTTTGTAGCTCACAGAGAGAGAGAGAGAGAGAGAGGGAGAACGATAGAGTGTATGTGCAAGCACACAGATAGAGAGAGTGAGATAGATGTAGATACGTATAGTAGAGTGTTTGAAAGTTCGCGTTATGGAGGGAAAACTCCTCGGAGATGATGGATAAAACGTTTGGAAATCTGAGGATGAGACGAAAAAAAAGAGTTTACGGTCCTTCTACGAGTAAGTGATTGTTGCCTCACTGCTCGGTGTGTGATTCACGTCCATCTTCCTTATTAGAGGGATTAATCGTCATAGGTTATTCGCGCCTTTGTGAGGAATATGGGATCTCCATGTGGGAAATATGCGAAAGCGTTGGTCGGGTGTCGGGAAAGAGAAAGATAGGAAAAGAAGGCGAGAATTGAAGTGCGTATATATGCGAGAAAGAGAAGAAAAAGAGGGTGTACGGTACCGCGAGACAATGCTGGCGGTTGAGGATAAAAGGGATGAGTAGCGAGAGGGAAGGAATTATATGAAGGGAGAGAGTGGAGAAGGATAAACGAATGGGGGATGAATGGAAAAGACTGTTGTCTCTGGAGGGCTTTCGGAATTCCTCTCATTCTCTCTCGCTCTCTTGCCACCGGCGCCACGCCGACACTCTTTCGCTTTGGAAGAAGAGAAAGGTGGGGGAGGAGGAGCAAAAGACCACTTTTCAATTAGCAAATTGCCGAACGGCGTGAGCGAACGATGGCTTGATGGATAGGAGCAGACACGTGTGTGTATATATATATATCGTGAGCGAATGTGGCGTAGAACTGGAAGAGAGAAAGGAGAAAGTGGAAAAGTGTATATACGAAGATTAAAGGCAAATTTCAGCTAAAATTTAGGACGAAATCATTCGGCGATATTGAGAGGTGTTTGTTGGACGATTTGAGTCAGGGTTTCGATTGAGAATCGAATATATATA
>JAYJLV010051676.1:0-49116 GCA_036873485.1 Torymus texanus
GAGAGAGAGAGAGAGAGAGAGAGAGAGAGAGAGAGAGAGAGAGAGAGAGACAGAGAGAGAGACAGAGAGAGAGAGAGGGAGAGAGAGAGAGAGAGAGAGAGAACGTCGCATCCGGTGGCTGCTGCGCCCGTATAGTATCGACCTCGGCGTTCGTCGGCTGAAGTAGGCGCATGCGCGGTACCACCACGAGCAAACACATAGCCCCTGGGGGGCTGCCGTCGTTGCTGCGTACTTCAAATGTAGCTCTAGCAGGTATATTACTGAAGCTAAAAAGCCGAAGAATATTTTCAAGCGTTTGTATGTGAAAAATTCAGCGTTTGCGTGCTTGTTTTTTGCTGTTATACGGATACACACGTTGATGCTTTCGTAAGTGTCAGTGTGGAACTGAGAGAAGGATGAGGGGAATTATAAAGGAAATGTTTGGGTTTAAAAAATGAGAGAGGATGGGCGACCTTGTTTTTTTGTTTGTATTTTTTAGGAGAAATTGATTTTTAGAGGTATAAGGTGCAGGTAGTTGGGAGGAGTAAAAGTGGTTTGGGGAGTTTAGGGTGGAGAGTTTGGGAGGATGGTCGATTGGATGTTCGTAGCTCACGAATGAAATAAAACTTTAATAGCTTATTATGCGTTGTAACGAGTTTTCGATTATTCTGCAGTAATTAATTAATTAGGGGAATTAATGTAGCAAAGTGGTTTCTAGAAGTAGCGTTGAAATGAATATGACAGTAGTTGGAGTCGTTAAGGAAACGTCAAATATCAAGTTGATACGATGTAATTAGCACAAATGGACAAAGTTCACTGTAGGGGTGCTATCAAAGAGCGCAGTAGCGTTCCGGTGGCAAGAGTCAAGTCACACAACATGCTGAATTCAGAATATTATAAATCACCGTAATACTTTATAGTAATTATCCGCTTTACTCGCGTGATATCGTAAAAAGAGAACACTTGGTTTCAGGGCGCTACCGAGCTCTTTGAACCTATTCATTATTGCATAAATGTTTATGTTTTCGTCGGTTACACAGTATGAGCTACTTTTTTATATGGTTAATATAAAACTATGGAAGACGCATAGAAGTTAAAATAGTGTAGTGCTTAGATATTATTGGATTCTAGCGCGGGGGGCTGTCGTTGTCATGGATGCCGAAATAGATCGAACGCTCGTACAGTTTCGACTCTATAGCTTTGACAGTTCGAGTGCGATGTGTTTAGCGCCCCCCACTGATTTGCCATATATAGTCTGACGTGGAAATAAAAAAAAAGTTCATATCGATGTCCCGTACGAAAACTAAATAACATTATTTGTTGTTTGCTTGCGAAGGCTATAGCGTATAATGGAAAAACTGCAACGAAAAGGAGCATCATTCACGAAAGAGCGTCAAGTATTCGCACGATTTGTAAAATCACAACAAAAAGTTGCACGTTGCTAGTTATCGAATGCAAATTCATAATTATTTTTCTCCGTGCCTAAGTCAAAGTCGATATATCATGGAAAATTTCAAAGTGAATATAAAAAAAACCATAATTTCCTGTACACTAATAACACCATCTGTACAATAAATTCTTTAAAAAAGGTCTTAAGGTTCTTTCTAACTGTCGTAATACTTTTACTAACATTAATTAGTACACGGATAGAATTTTCCGGTAAAAATTACCGTGAAATTCACGGTGGATCATGTCTAACTCCAATAATTTTTACCGCGAATCACGGTAATTTTTACTATAACGTCACGGTCAAAATTACTGTGATACCCAGTAAAAATTACCGTGATTCACGGTAAAAATTATTGGAGTTAGACCTGATCCACGATTACCATGAATTTCACGGTAATTTTTACCGGAAAATTCTATTCGTGTACTAGTACATAAGTATATAAATCAATGCATGTCGTAATCTGTTAAAAACTGTTTCTCAGAATCTCCCGAGACGTGTTAGTTTTCTTGACAACCTCGCGAAACGTACAAGTTTTCGTTAAAAACCCTATATAGAACACGTTAGTCTCAGTGGTAGTCTATAACGAAGCGTGCTAGCAATCAACGCAAGCTAATACTTAATACGCACTATAGTCTTCGTTATAAACGCTGAAACGGGTTGTACATCGAAACTTGAATACTTTTCATAGAGAGCATGGATGTGATAAACGTAAGATTCAAAAGAAGTATTCCTCAAACTAATACGACGCGTTCAGCTTGATGAAGTAAAACGAGCGACCCTTTTCCAACGGCGCGTTTTTTACCTTTTCGACGCCCGTTTTCCGCTTTCTGAACTACTATTATTCAATCTAAACGTTTATTGCGATCAACAGCACTCATCACTACCTTATCAAAACACGTATTCAAAATATAAATAGCTTATCTCAACATATACACCGAAAAACCACGAAAACCCTCGTATCTATAACCCCCGCGGTTTCTGTCTTTCCACTTAAAAACCGCTTCTCCTCAATTTCTTAACGCTCAATCCACTTCTCCTTCTCACCTCCGACCTAGCAAACCCTCCTCCTATCCACCTCAATGTCTTCAACTTTCATTAACACCTTCAACACCTGAAAAATCTATCGCCCCTTAACAAAAAACCTCTCCGTTACATTGTACTGCGTATTCCTGCTGAGCATCAACCGGCTTCGGAGGGCGGAGCTTCAAACTCGTCTCCTGATTCGCGGACGGTATTGGGGCGCGGCCTGCTGCCATTTTGACGTACGCCCCAAGCGCTCGGCCACCGCCACGCCCACTTACGTCGGCGAGTGACGCGCCGCACTCCCGTGGGGTATCCAATTACGAGCGGAATTTTTTTTAATCGCCATTGGGACGATATATTATAATACCAGGTTAAAATTTTCGGAGGTTCGAAGTTGAGGTAAAGGAGGTTAGGGATGATTTTCGTAAAGACTAATACGTTGTACGAGGAGAAGGTACTTGAGGTGGGCGTTTGTTTAGGGCTTGTGCAGGTATAGACAATGTTATGCTAAAAGGTGGGTTTGAGAGGTAGGAGAAAAGGATGTTGGATAAGGAGAGTGTTAGTTTCGGTAGATTGTTCCTGGAGTCAGTTAATATAGATTGTTTCGAGAACCTGAATCGTTTCGGAGCAAAGGAATATCTCATGCTCCGAATTGAAATTCTCAGGCATTGCTCAAACTACGAGTCATTCTTTAACGTCTCCATTGATCTTTCAAACCTGTACCGTATATACACCTAAACCTATACCTTATACGTCTCGAATTACCCTGCGGCCTGCGAAGTTTCTCGAACGCCATGTTACTTCCACGCAACTGCGCGCACATACACCACACTCTTCTCTCTCTCTCTCTCTCTCTTTACCTCTTAACCAATCGTACATTTCCTTCTCTCCTATACATTCTATCAACCGTCACTACTCTTCCATATCATCCCAATTAGTCTTTCGAAAAAACGCGTTGCCTGTGTATATACATAAGAAAACGTAATATCGTGCGATACTTATACTCTATTTCCATAGTCACGACGAAAGCAGATGCACTTATCGCCATCTGGCGTCCGCGGCGAGCGTGCGCGTTATTACTTTTGTGCCACGGCGTGGTTTCTCTCTCTCTCTCTTTCTCGCGCAGCGCGTGATCACCGCAAAAACCACAACGCACGCGAACTCTTCCAAAGTGTGTCGGTTTGGTATATAGAGTTTTTCGGGTGGATCGTGTTGTGCAGGATGAGGCGAAAGAGTTTTTTGGAAGAGTATCGAGGGATAAAGGAATGTTTGATGGGTGTCAGATATAAACTGGTGAGGGAATGCGTACAATATACGCGTATAATATAAGTACGCGCTGTTTTCTTACACAATAGGATTTCTGGTGGATAAGTGAAGGGCCGTAATTATACAACGATACGAGGCGAACGGAAGTTAAGTTTTGGTGAACAGGAGCAACGTTCAGGAGGGAAATGTCGTGGTGGAATGTCGGGTTGGGTTTCGTTAATTTTGACGGTTTTCGGTGTTTGTTTTATTGATTTGCTTTGTGTATTTTTAACTTTATAGTATTAAATTTCTAGTTTTGGGTCCTATATTATACTTAACTGTATAAAGAAGCATTATATTGTTTTAGAATAAGATGAGAGGTGATTATAAAATGGCACTGAGAAACAGATTTCTTTACGATTAATTATGACATTGTTACTATTAAGATAATTAAGTTTAAATATGGCCAACTACTACGGTTTTTCGGAAGATACTGTAACTATTAAATTCTTATCGCTTTAACATTACGATCAAATACATAAATGTGATAATTATAAAGTTTTCCTACTTTCAGTAAGTTCCTGGACAAAGTATAAGATATGTATATATTTACCGAATTTAATGTATAATTTCATAATAATATATTTGGTAATAATGAATATTATAGCTCAACCACGAATTCTGTTGAATTCGAAGCAACTCCAGCATAATATATATCATCAAAATACATATATTCGTTCCGTCATCTTAAAAGCTGCCACAACAACGAATTATATACATCAGATACACAAAAGCGTAAATTTTGGAGTTTACACTTATGCCTAACAACTCAATTATAACTTCTTTATAATTTCCATTCCCCTCTTCTTCTCTATATATCAGTATCACCCATCCCAAATGAAACACAAACCAGAGTTCACGATTTCATGAATCTCATTGATAAAAGCCACTATATACATACATGAACCTCTCGCACACAGATACATCCACGCAAAACAACCATATATCCCTCAGCCTCGTTATCATATCCTCAACTGCCCGTCGCTCCCCCCCCCCCATCTATAAATAGCAAAGCCGAAATCAGCGCTCACTACTCGCGTACATATATATATATATATATATATATATAATATCATGGCTGCCACACGCGAGTTCAACACTCGCTTTCTTTCGCGCGTCGCACGTTGTCACAGGGTCGCATACATAATCAGCAGGTAGGTATATACTCGGTCCCCGCGATCGCAAAGCGAGCGAACGCAGACAGGCTGTATATATATATACATATACGCGAAGGAATCCGATTCGGACCTGGCCCATATATGTATATGAGTATATACGGACGATGATAAGCGTGTATAGTGCTGTATGTGCCGATGCGACGACGACGACGCGGCGTCCTCGCGCATGCGCGGTAAAGCAAGAGGCTTATGTATATGTATATAGAGATAGGGACGCGAGAGAGACAGAGAAAGAGAGAGAGAGAGAGTGTGGGTGATGTCCCGTGGTTGGTCGCTCGCACCGCCGTCAGATCGATAATTGCAGGATAAATCAGTCGCCCGTACGTGGGTTTGCGTGTGACTATGTATTATACATATATAGGTGTATGAGTATGTGTATGTATATATCAGCTGAAAATTCCTCGGAAAGAGAGAAAAGCTATATAACGTTGTCTCTGTTGCAAGCGAGGCAGTGGTATATATATGTATAGGGTTCATCGTTCCGACAGAGAGCACAGTGCGGGCGCGTACAGAGTTGAGAGCGATACTTACCTCGTTCTTTCTCACTCACGCGCGTATAAGTATATAGATATGTATTGTCGAGGAGAGAGGATGTATGTGAGGAGGTGGCGAAATGGTGATTTTGGAGTTATATCGAGCGGCATGTAAGATTGTAGATTTATGAGGCGATGGCGGCGACGGGGGGGATTTTGAGATTGCTGAGTGGTTGGGTTGGGGGAGGTAAAGGGGGAGATTTGGGAGGTGGGGTAAATGATTGAGAGAGGTGGAGGTGGTTGGATTGGTTTGGAGATTTATTGTATAGAGGGTTTTTGCGGCGTGGGTGTTTTTTTTTTTTTGTTGTAATTGGGGTGTCTCGGATTTTGGAAATATTTTGTAAATTAACAATAACAATTAAAATTATTTTTGTAATTAACTAATATTTGACTTTATACTTGCCGAGTATGCATAAGTAAGTGTAGACTACTGATGTACTGTAAACGTGGATTTTGTTTAGAGAACAACTGGTTTAGATTATGTAAGGGTATTGAACTATTGATGTTTTGACATCAGTTATGATAACTCAATGTATGTTTCTTTTTTTTTTCTTTATACGTCAGTTATTTCTATGTAACAATGGTTTTAATTTTTAATATAAGTTCAAATTAATAAAAAAGAAATAATTTGTTAATAGATATGAATGCGAAATTCATATAAAATTATTTAAATTTAGCTACGGACGAAATCAGAAAAAATAATTCATTAATAAAGTGATCCAATGCAATCATCTGAATAAGTAAACATCTAGGTAGTATGTTTCTGTCTATTCCTGGCTCTTGATAAAATTCTATTATGGTATAGACTTTTGTCTATACACACAATCAACAAGTGTTTACTGTTTATAAAGTATCAATTAATCATGGTCAGTAGTTCTAGTTTTATTTCCTATTATAATCTGATTTTGTAATGATGCAAATTGTAAATAATGAAAATAACTACAGTATAATTCTTATAATTCAAATTTTATACGAGAAAACATGATTAAATTTTCGTAAAACTAAATGTAAAATAATATCAGGACGTTTTGGAGATGGGTATTATAAAAATAAATACATTTATAAATATATGTGAAGAGAATATTTATTAATGATTAATCATTGTGTAGTACAGAGATCGTAAGGTACGCAGTAGGTAAAACATAACAACGAAGAAAAAATAGGAGAAATAAGATATAGAAACTAATTCTCGTTAACAAACAAAACTGACTCACATTCTATACATGTATTATACTTCGACCGACGTCGCGTGTAAATAGACAACAATGTATAATATCCGCAACGACGACCAAACGTCGTGATTCTGGCGTTTTCTCAGCATCGCTATAATATTGATTTGCGACTTATTATCGTTAGTTCATGCTTTCTGATTATATACCAACCAATCTTAAAACGCAAAATTGCACTTCATTACTTCCATGGAATTATGTAAATGAATATACATAAGAAATAAATAAAGAAAAAACAAAACTTAGACTTTCTTAAAATAATTTTCTCAACAAATTACGTCTATTCATAATAATATTAATAGTATTTAATAGAAAGAAAACAAATTCCTCTATACATAAACATGTATGGGGTTTCTTCATTCAGACAATGGAAGCTCCAGGATATCATCATGCTATGTTGCGGGATTTTATTTTAAACTTCCATGTCCTCAGAACCGAAGACAAAACTATAATAGATTTACGCAAATCTTGCATCGAGATATAGTCTACGACACTTTAATGCGGGTCTGCAAAATAATGTTGTACCGATCTAACGGATCTCTCTTTCTCTCGATTGTAATAATAATCACAGAATCGTGGTACAATCGTTAATTTATGCTACACATACCGACGATTATTATACACTTTTTTTTAAATCAAATGTTGAACTATCAAGGTTCGAGTGTAAAAGACATTTTATACTAGTAATGATGGTAGCTCTTCTCTTGTTTATATATATATCATTTTTTTTTTTTTTTGATTTTGCAGACGATGAAGTCGTAAGGTCGCGCAGATAATTCGCCTTAATCTACATTGAAAGGACGTACATTATGAACGTGATCAGTCTATACAATCGATGGGTTTTTCTTTATGAAATAGAAAGACGACGATGCGTCTCTCTTTTACGTGGGCAGTTTTTTTTTACAATCGCTTGGTATTTCTCTCTCTCTCTCTCTCTCTCGCGCTCGCTCTCTCTCAATGGACTGCACGCATACTTATATAGTTTATCGCTACGAACTTAGAGTTTGCAAATACCAACAAGTCTTTTTGCAGAATCAAAAGGAAGAAAAAAAGAAATATAATATAATAATAATAATATATTGTATATATTAATTTGCTTAAAAGTATTATAAAAATAAATTGTGCACAGCTATGTTATAGAGGACTTTGGTAAATTACAACTACATAATAAAGTATATGTATAATTGAAGGGAAAAAAGATTGCACAAAGGATGCCATTCACGACGATGCAAGCTTATATGATTCGCTTTTTTTTTTGCTTATTAAATTTTTTCCTTTTGGTTTTAGCCTCCATCGGGTCACGAGAATCTGTAGTATATTATTGCACTTTCTTTGCACATCGGAATTTACTAATAATGTGAACACATTTAATGCATTTGCGAAATAATAATAATAATAATAATAATAAACATAATAATAATAATAATAATATTCCATTACGGTTGGTCCAACTGATCTTTGATATTGACAGAGTTAATGCTCATCATTATATATTTTTCGTCTTACAACGGATTTCATTGCAACGCGTTATACAATCGATCAAGTCCCATTTCCCAACGACGGTTAATTAAATTGCACTAAACATTGCACGTGTTTTTTTCCCTCTTACTTACTTCCTCTGTCTCTGTCTCTTTGGCATCTCTGAGGAGTACTCGCTTCATCCCTCTATATACCTACAACTCGTAGCGTTTACACGAGGGATATATATGTGTGTATATATATATAAGATCGACAAATGTGTATGTGTATCATGGTGTATTATGGGTATATACTTATTTATACCTCAACTCGTAAAGTACAAACAACCCGTAGTAAAATTCTCCAAAAATTTTCTTTAACTACTTTTTGACATATTTGCTTTATTTTTTTTTCCTTCCGATCGCGTCCACCACCACCTTCCAATCATCTTATTCTCCATTAAAAATAAATGGAGAAAAATAAACAGATAAGGTTTCGGTACAAATGGGAGAACGTACATATTAAAGACGAGAGAGTTTATATATGTCGAACTCTTCTTCTTTGCTTCGTCAGACTGGTGCTGCTTCTGCTACACACACATATACACGCGGTGAGTTATTTTCTGCCAGTTTCTCTACGTACATCACTACTTATCGCTTACACGATAATCGTTACACCTGCATCTGGCGCGACCGCGCTTATACTCGCTCGCAGTTACATATATATACATATATACGCGGTAAGGTGTATATATATATATAGGTGAGAGAGATATGATGGGCTTGCGCCAGACGCTACGAGAAAAAAAGAAACAAAAAAGATATCGGCGCGTTGGTTCTTTTTCCGTTTTACACGTTCGCCTCTTTTGTTCTTCTCTCTCTCTTTCTGTGTCGATTTTCTTTCTCTGTGTAAGTCTCGGTTATAGATCGCGAAGGATATGCCCGGAGGGAGTAATTCTTTGTTTTGTGCTTTGCAAAATAGATTCTCACCGAGAGAATCTCTCGTCATATACCATCACGCGCAAACTTGGCCTTGTACACGAGGGGATATATGTATATATAGGTAGCATATATATGTATGTATGTATGTATACCACCCTCGGAAAAGAGCGAGCTCTTTCGTCTTTTTTACTCATGAGGAACTGTTCAACTTTTAGGAACGAAATTGCAAATATCAGTGTTGGGCGAAAGCGCGCATTCGCGTGTGTATACAACAGCCTACAGATTAACGACATACGCACCCTCCAAAGCATATCCGTGAACTTATAGTCCACCTCGCTAAAGCGTTATAATATTTAATTATTATATTATTATTTTTGTTATTGTTATAGTTTACATCTAGCCTCCGAGACATTGTGACACATTCAAGGGTTCAACGATGTTTTTATTTTTTATTTTTTTATATATCACATATTCTATTCGAATCCCGTCATCCCCTATAAAATCTTATTGACAGATTCTCAATTAGCCTCATCCCCCCATACACCGTCCCATATAGATATTACAAGTTAAAGTAACCGATACTTTTTACATTGAAAAATATTACAGTATCCATCAATTCACGTAAAAAGAAAATCCAATCGACAGTTTGCTCTGTGTTAATATGTTGCTTTTTAATCTTTGCAATTTGCATAAGTACACAGTACAAAAAATGTTGATCCTTGTTTCTTTTATGCCTTTTTTTTCAGGAAAAGAAATCGTCAGACTTATGAATTCAATTTTTGATTAATCGAACAAATTTAAAAAAAAAACATTCTTCATTATACTACTTGTCTTTATAATTGTGGGACTATTATTAAGTACTCTATTACCGAGTGTAAAATGCTCACGTGAATTACTATTTCGTAAAAAATGGTGAGGTACTTGCTACATTGACGTTACTTCTTTATTGTTATATTTATAAAAAAAAATTGATATATTATTCTTGATCACTACTGTTATCCTTTCAACTAAACCTTATCTCGATGGGAAAATTCTACCTATATACTGTATTTTATAAAAATACAAAAAGTAGGAGTTATTGTTATACATTGTTACAGTGTCTAAATGATTTTCTATATCATTACGTAAATTGATGATACGTGTACATATATTATATCAGCTCGCGCATAAAAATCCCCCGAAAAAACCGATACCTCCACTCCACTTTATCCAAAATCGCAATCATATACACATATAGCAATCAAATCGAATGTACATATAGAAAATATCGTTTTTCTCTCTCAATAAACGCACGCTTTATCATCATCATCATTAGCGTCACTCCCTTTACCTCATATTGCACGTACCTCTTAAATCCTTAAAAGAAAGAAAAGAACTACACCCCCGATAAACGATTCGCTAATTACTCACACATGAAGAAGAAGAAGAAGAACGACAGTTAAAGCGCTATTACAAAGTACGACCTTCCTCCTCATCTTTACACTTACGGCGGTTGGTGATGATGGGCTGCCATGTGGAAGTAACCTGCCCTCTGGTGACGATACTGCGAAGCAACGATCGCCTGGGGATTGGGTATGTGTCGTACGCCGATGTTCGGTTTGATCTTCACTCCAAAACCAGTGATGCGCTGGTGGGGTTGGGGTATTTTGAGAGCGACCGACTTACCGATACTCGAGCCCGGGTTGACGAAGTTCGCCGGCAGCTTCGATTTATCCATGCCGGTGCGATCGATCAGCGACACTGCAGCGTCGGACAGAGTACGCAGGTTCAAGTCTTGCGTTTTTCTCGGCTCGTCCTTCGATTTATCCATTGCAGCGGCTGCTCTGCTTAGACTGTTTTTGAGGATACTCACGGGCACGTCTTCAGGGTTACACCTAGTGATCGTTACGTCCGACATCCCAGACGATATGCCGTCCTTCGATAGGTTCGTCGGTCTGCTAAGGTCCAGTGGCGACTCAAATTTGCCAGCTGTGAAGGTTGTAGGCGCAAAGGTGACGTTCGCTCGCTTCGCACTTCTCAAGGGCGTCAGGGGCGGTGGTTCTTTTCGCTTCGCGCTGTTCGCTGTGGGTGTTGCGCTCCTTGTGGACGTCGACGGTTGCTGCTGTTGCTGCTGCTGTTGAGGCGCAGGTGTCGGCATCGGTGTTGGCGTAGCCGTCGTTGACGAGGTCGTACTTTCTTTGGAGTTGGACATGATGCTCTTGAGGGTATCACGCATCTGCTTCTCGGCAAGGAGGCTACGCACGCGGTTGGCTTTACTTTCGCGGAACTGTTTCTCCAGTTTCTCGCGTTCGAGTGCCGGATCTGCTTTGTCGTCGCCCGAACGGGCTGGGCTGTTAACACGTTCCTGACGGTTTTTGGCCACCTCGCTGGTAGCGACGAGGCCGAGACGACGTAGGACCTCCTCGTTCTTCGGCGATTCTTCCCTCTCCGGTTGTTTCTTCGGTTCTTCCACCTTCTCGACAGGGACTGGTTCCGGGACTTTCTCAATCTCCACTATCTTGATCTCCTTTTCGGGTGCTACCACAGGTGTAGTCTCTATTTTTTCCGTCACCTCTTCCTTATTACTATCTTTCTTCTCCTCTTCTTTTTCCTCCTTCTTCTCTTCTACAACTTTTTCAACCTCCATTATCTCTTCGATCTCGACGCTCTCCTTGTGTTCTCTTGTTCGGTGCTTCTGCGAAGTACCCTTCAGTTTCTCCTTCCTTGCCGATCTGATCTGCATGAGTTTTTCCTTCGGTGGACACGGTGTCAGTCTGACCTTCAACTTCAGTAGATCCTCCCTTGGCGTAGTCGTGATCTCTGCTATGACTCGTTTGTTCCTCCTCTTCTTTCTCTTGTGCTGATGCTCCAACTTCGGCGGTTTACCGCTCTTCGATCTGTCTTCGAATGGCGGTGGATCGGGTGCACGCATCACTGGGGTAACCTCGCAGCGTGGCTTTTTCGATGCCTCGTGCTCCTTAGCGCTGGAGTATTGGTCGACGACGGTTGCCGATCTTGGGGTTTTGTCCAGCTGATCCATCCGTGATATCGTAGGTTTTGGACTGGGTGGTGGCGTGGGTGGCCTCTGGATGTTTTCGATCGCCTGGTTGTTGGTATCGGGGTTTGTCGCGGTAGGAGTGGTACCGCTACCGCTGCTGTTGCTGTCGTAGCAGTTGGTAGCAGGTTTCGCTGTGGTGGATTTGTCGACTCGGATGATACGGTATAGAAGCTTCATCGGGTTTTCCTGAAAACAGAACATCGGTACGGCTCGCTTTATACAATGATGTCTATCAGTTTGTTTTCTAATCATTTGTAAAAATCGTCATTTTTTTTCTTGCTTTATTGAAATTTTTTAAATATTTTCAAATACTTAATAATATCGAAAGAAATTAAATTGTTAAGATAGTTTTAGCGTTTGGTACCACATGAAACAGAAGCATTGCGGGGCATCAGTTAATATTTATATTTTTAAGTAATTGATTATTTTTAACAAGAATCTATATTAGTGTAAATGAATTGAATATACATGTATTACGAAAAAAAACTTTCATATCATAAAAAATAATAAAAAATATATGTGACGCTTTGTGCTTATAGAAAGTAATTTACTCTCTAAATTGCATATCTGTCTATATTTTTCTTATTACTATATTGAAATCCCTGTTTCAAATTCTGTAATCGTAGACTTCATTATAGATAATTTAAATCTCATCAAGATAATAAATATAGAAAGGAATGGTCTTGCTGTCTAATAAAATATAGTCATATTTTAATGGGCGTTTGAAGTTGTTTATTCGATTCCTTTTCCAGATCTATAATACAAATTACAAAAAATATCAATTTTTAATTTTATTGACAATAATAAGCAATTTAGTGTATATTTTCTAGGGATGTTCAATAACCTTAGTGTTAAAAATAGACATTTTACAATGCATTTTTTTCATCACTAATTTAGGTAGTGTTTCTGGATATTGATAAATCACCGTAATGTTATAGATTGCTTCGATGTAAACAGACCCTGAACAATTTTTCTTCTGTTTGCTGCATCACCGCAGATTTTGAATGAATTAATTTTGTATTCCACTTGTCGATTTAACTCCCTAAGCTCATGTCTCGCAGTGATTCTCAATCGATTTTTTCGAAAGTGTATGATGGAAGATTTAAAAAGTTAGATAAGTAAAAACTAGTTTCTAATACCTCATTTACATTTATATATTACGCATGACGGTAAATTTGCATATAAAAATATTCTTTCATAAAGAAAATATATAGAAATATCTAGAATTGCAAGCTTTGTACTCAAATAAGTTAAGAACGAATCGCTAACTAGAACTTTTTATGCATTTAAAAAAATTTCACTTATAATATATTCGTTTACTGACAATTTTGCAAGAACCAGTTTTTGTTATTATTTAAAACGTCTGTTATTATCAAATTGAGCACGAGAATTACGCGTAAAGATTTTTAACTTCGTAACTTAATATCTTTATTTTCGATCGTCAGAATGATTTAAAATTGCGTACACTTATAATAATAGTGAAAATCATTCGTTTTTTCGTTTTTTCAAATGAGAGGACGTTATTGGACACTAACGAACAAATGAGCCGTATTATTCATTTGGTTTGTCGCCGTTTCGGGGGTTTATTAGCACTCCCCTCTTCTACATAATTTACACAGACAAAATGTAATTGTAAAAAGAAAAACATAGAGGTTTTATAAAATAAGTAAAAAGGATACTCAAAGAAGTTTAAAAATACCATTAACAGGAAATCGCTATACAGCTCGTTAAACATTTAGATAACTTTATTGTGATAAACTATAAAAAAATTTATTGTTACTTTTCTTTTTCTTTAGTCTCACTACGCTCAGTAAATAAGTTTGATCTTTTTTCATTTTCCATACCGTTACTTAAAGATTTTATTATTTTTCTCATTATTGATAAAAAAAAATTGTGAACTATTAAACAAATACTCGAAAAAAATCTAATTAAAATTTTAATACACATAAAAACCCAACAACTCACCCTCTTCCATTCAAAGATACAAGCGAGATCCATCAATGTCCACGATGAATCGAGAACCTCGACTAGCTCCTCCTTCGTTCCGTTCGTCCCACCGCCGATTTCGTACATCATCTCGATCTTACTATTTCCGCACTGTATGCCGCTATCATTCGGCGTATCCCATCCCATCTTCAGCATTAGCAGTCTCACAAGATGCCTCACTGTCACCCCGGCCGGACATTTGAAGTACTTAGGTAAGCCCGCAGGGCTCGTATTATCGACCTCACACAGACTCAAACTGACAAGATCATCGAAGCACAAATCAGGCGCACCCATCGGCGACTGGCTTGTACACTGAGGATTCACCTGGCAGAAATGCCGACGTCGTTCGAGCTCTGAACGAAAGAGACCCGGTACGATCAAGTAGACAAGCCGCTGGAGACCGGCATCCGGTACCGGTGGCGCAAGGACAGTCGCATTGCACGTAGGACAAGCGCGTGGACCACCAGCTGATAGACGCCTGATTATGCAGCCACGGCAGACTGTGCAGAAGAGATGAAACAAAAAAAGAAAAGGCGCAAGGTTGCAGCGCGGTTAGAGAAGAGAGAAAATTCATTGTTTTTTTTGGTAGAGAGTGAGTGAGAGAGGGTTTTTTTTTCGGGGTGTGAGTGATTTACGGTAGGGAGAAAGGGAGTGAGCAGGTGTCACGGGGATCGGGGATATTGCCAGAATGCTGTTAAAGTTAATGGCGGGAATTTTGGAGCTGTTATGGGGCTGTATCGGTTACGAGATAAGTACGGTGCGTTTTTTTTACGACACGATATTTTAAACATTATTATTTAGGAGAAATTTTTTTCGAGAATAGTATACAATGATAATGTCGTTACCAATATATGAAATTTTAGTGTTCATTGTAATGCTAACGAATTCAATATGGAAGAACTGTATTAAATATTTTAGTCTGTTATTATTAGAATGTGTATCTGTTAAATTTACGTTTATACACGGAGAGAAATTTATTTGTAAACTTTACTTTTTTATAAGAAAATTTACTATTTTTATAGTAGCGCTGGGACACACTCGACATGGGGTATTTTTATTGTTTTAAATAGTAATTTTAAGATTTTATTAGCAAATTTTACTAATTGAAATAGTACTTTTTCTGATTGCTGCAAAAATAATAAGAAGTATTATTTTAAATAGTAAAATTTACTCTAAAACTAAGAAAAATTAATATTTAAGAAGTAAAATTACTATTTAAAACAGTACAAATCCCCCATGTCGAGTATGTCCCAGCGCTACAATAAAAATAGTAAATTTTCTTATAAAAAAATTAAAGTTTACATATAAATTATTCTCCGTGTACAAAGGATCTAAGAAAACAAAAGGGATACGAAACTTCCCCAATGCGACAAAAACTCCAGGAATGAGCAAAAAGCCCATCCAATTACTTCACCGATTAATCCGAGTCAAATCGAATCAGGGAACCACCCAGAAGTTACTACTGCTGCTTAACTCTTCCCCATACGTCAATCTCTCCCCAGCACACGTACACGCGCACGTGATTTCCTTACACTACTACTACACTGTGCGCTAATTCCCCATTGAAATTCGCACGACTATACTCGTTTCTCTCTCTCCCTTTGGACAAAGAAACGAGACGCGTTCTACAACAGTACGCACGGTGATACAAAAAGTGGATGACTACTGCGAACCGCGTTGTGCAGGTGTTACTTGTATATATATATGTATACTTACAGGAATGCAGGCACTCAACGAGGGTTGTCGCGTCGACGAGGTAACCCCGACATAGTGGACAGACGATGTGTTCGTTCAGGTCTGTGAGATGAGGCCTGTTACGTGACAACGGCCTTGGTGTTAAGGTTGCTGATAATGGTGATGGTGGCTCCATGGTGCCGATACTCGTCGCCTGCAGCTTATCCTGCCTGTACGTGGAAAAACGAGTTTTTGTTATATGCAAGCTTACTTTTAAGAATATTTGTAAATATGGTGACCAGATTTGAGAGCCGTAAAGAAGGTTGGGTATATCAATAAAGTTTTGTAAAGATGAACTATGGCAGAAGTATTATGAAAGTCTTTAGTAGTACGCTTAATAAAGCCAAGAGTTTTGAATGTTTTGGTAACTACGTAGTGTAATTTTTTACGATAACATCGTACGATGCGGTTCTTCATGTTTTTTTTTATGTGAAACGCATTATATAAGTGCGTGATTAATAAATGATAATTTTAATATTATTTATATCTTTTGCTGAATCATGCTTGACATATATATAATATTGTTAATCAAAAACGTCCAAATTGCAACATCATAATTCATATACATATATTCCTGGAAACCTCGTTATAGAGAAAATTCACGCAGTTCGGAAGAAAACCTTGGGTATAACGCGATTCTAACGGTCGTGACTAACGCGTGCACGCGCACGATAAGAGCATAGACATTTGGACACAATCGCACCGCACACGATTACTTCTATACCTCTATGTATATATCTGAGAATTCTCCTACTTTGCTACTTATCCGCATGCACGTAATGTTTATTTATTTATTTATGTATTAGCGATTCCAACCGACTGCGCATATATAAATCTTCACAAAATTATCTCCTATATTCATCGTGAATATTTATTCTATCGAATACAATCCGTAACAAACTGCTATTTAATACGCTGCGAAAAATCTCTGCACACCGGCACACACACATACATATCTACTCGACACTCGGCATTATACACGAACAGTCGTCTTTGCTTTTGCCTTGTACGAGCGCGCGCGCGCGTTGTATAACAAATCACTCGCCGAAGTCGTCGTCGTCGTCGTCAACGACGATTCTACCACGACATTCCCACTCCTCCTTCTCATTCCCTGCGCGCACGTAGGTGTATCTCCTCGCTTCGCTCCAGTGGCTTCTTCGAAGCGAAAACCGAAGAAGAATGAAAGAAAGAAAAAACAAGAAGGAAAAGAATTTACGCGCGCGCGTGCGCGACTCTTGCGAAATAAACGGCCTGCTTATACTTACTTGTGGCTATATATACACACAAGCAACCCCGGCATATGTGTATATATATATATATATATATATGTGTGTATATTACTCGGCGAGTCGCCGCCACTGAGCCACGAGGCAGGGCGAATTGATCAACATCCCGCGCACGCCGGATATTATCGAGCGATGCGAACGAGAGAGAGAGAGAGAGAGAGATAGACGCGTGGGCGTGCGCCGTTGCTGCAGCAGTGGCGGAGAGAGAGAAAGAGAGAGAGAAAACAGCTGGTCGAGTGAAGGCGCGTGCGATGCACACGCACCTTATCAATTTCCGGAAAACTTTTCGAGCCGACAGTTGGAGGAAGGAGAAAAAGTTTTTTTTTTCGTAGGAGGAGGGTAGGATGAATAGAGGGGCAAATACTCGCTGTAGGAGATTTTAATTAACACTTTTGTATAATTTATTGAATGTGATATATATATATATATATATATATATATATATGAGATGGCAAATTGAATGTCATAAATGTAGCGGTCCATCATCGTTAAGATAAAGCTGATAAAGTGAAACATCGCAATTAGCTACTTTATGTATAGAGCTCATTCCGAAATAATGTTGACTCCGTGTATTTACTGCAAGTATATTGTAGATAAGTTAATGTTATAGTTTGACAGTAAAACGAAGTGGACGATAATATAGTGTGTTCCATTTTATTTTTTATTATTCTATTTTATTATAATTGACAGAGGAAAAAAAGACGGCGGTTTGTTAAGCTCTGTATATATAAGTATAACATTCGGTTGAATTCGGAGCAGCGAGCGTATATTATCGCGACACTCGATCTTTCGTTTCTAACCTCTACGCTAACCTTTCATTCAAAGAACCTCGTTAGTCACTTGTGATTCTGTTCGTTCGCTCTCTTTCTCCCTCCATTCTCTCTCTCTCTCTTTACTCGGCATTCTTCCGTTAATGTTCTTGGTAAAAACAAGACAAGTGCAATAAACTTTGGCCGCATTGTTTGAGAAACAATGCGTCTGGTATATAACATTATATACACATCGTGCACAATGGCTTCAATTATCTTGGAAAAGTATTAACGACAAGTTGGACAAACCTTCTGTGTTCACTCCTACTTCGCATCGATAATTAATACTACTAATTATACAAAAAAAAACACTTGTTACTACCAAACTATCGAATCCCAATACAATAACCCCGAAAAGTATACACAACCTTATATATCTGAGAGAAAAAAAGAAATATCGTTTCACTGCTTAAGTATACATACCGGGCGATCATTGTTTACTTCACTGCGTAACTGCAGCCACTGTACACGTACATCCGCGCGCACTGCTGCTGCTGCCCCGCCACCGTATACCGACATAATCAACTCAACCTCTCTTCTATAACCTCACTTCCCATCGAAAACTCCTTCACTTATACTATTCCTCCCCTCTATACATCATCACTCGACTACTACTTACTCTCGTCTGCTCCGAATCGTTCTCTCATAGAGAGAGAGAGAGAGAGAAAAAAGTCATTTCGGAGCACACACATACACACATACACCGGGCATTTAAAAGTCACGTGCGTTAGAGCGAGACGGATGTGCGACGAACGAACGACAGAGAGGAGACCTTCTATATACACACATATATTCATAACACATATATATCTATATAGACATCGATGGCTTACCGGTACAGCAGTCAGCAGCAGCAGCAGCGGTGCGCTGCTCGAAGACCAGCGAAAGCGCTGCAGCACAGCAGAAAGGCCAGCAGTAGATTAGTGGCAGGCGACGTGGCAACGACGCGATGGATATATATATCTATACATATAGCTATACTATATAATACGAGGCGAACGATGTCTCTCGTATGTGGCGGCTTGTTGTTAGCCCCTCTCTCTCTCTCTCTCTCTCTCGACAGCGGCGGCAGCCGCGTGAGTACACTGCTATACGAGAGCGCGCACTACTATATAACCGCGCGCGACTCTTCTCGTGTGTGTGTGTGTGTGTGTGTGTGTGTGTGTATATAGTATATACGGTAGTAAAAGACGTGGCAACGTCGCAGTAAGCGGCAACGTTTCACGTCCAATATCTGGCAACGACGTCGTCGCGGCGGTGTGCCATGTTACGATAGCCAGCAGCAGCGGCGGCGGCGGCAGCAGCGCGGACGCACCTTCTCATCGTCTTCTCTCTCTCTCTCTCTCTCCCCCCTTCGTTCTTTAAGCTCTTGCACTCGCTCCCTCTATATACACATATATACAGGCAACGTAGAGAGAGAGAGAGTCCGATCCCCTGTACGGAGATCTAGCTGTCAGCTTGAAGTTTCTTTCCACCGTCGTTTTCTCGTTGTATATATACACTTCTTCAGTTATAGATGTGTTGTACTTGTAGAAGATGTGCACGTCGGGAAGAGAGAGAGAATGGACGCTGCAAAGCTAACGCGGCGACGACGACGACGACGACGACGCGAGGAACGTACGACGCGACGATGACGCGCGCGCGCTCGGTGGCTATCTGTTGTCTCTCCTCCTCGTCCCCGACGTCTATCTTTCTCTCTCTCTCGTTCTCGCTCTCTCTTTCTCTACGTACAGAGAGTATGCGCGCGCGTTCACGGTACGGGTACGAGAGATATCGACCCCGCCTAGGCTCCGCCCGCTAGCCGACGAAACTCGCCGAATGTTGCCGAACGCGCCTCCTCCCTCCTGTGTGTTGTGTATATGTCTCACGTTGCTTATACTCTCTATACACTTGCCTCTTTCGTCATTTCCCCCCTTCTCCCCACCCTCCCACGCGAACTGCTGGTAGAGTGAGAGTATAGAAGCAAAGAGAACGACCTCCTTCTCGCTCAATGCTGCCTACTACGTGTATACTTGGTACAGTACGTAGGTTCGGGCTATGTGGGATGTAATTGCTCACGTATATATTCTAGAATATTACACGTAGAATATGTACGTCAATTTGATAGGTACATCCTTTTGTTTTCTATTGATCTCTGGGTTTTGAGATGATATTGATGATGATGGGAGGAGGGTTGATGAGGTGAGAAAGGCGGTAGTAATGCGAAGAAGGATGAGGAGGTGTGTATAGGTGTATAGATCGGGGCTGCAGGTTACGCAGCGCCATTGATTAGTGTATGGGTGTGAGAGGATATAATCGATTGGATAGGGATGATGATTATAGAATTTTAGTGGTTGATGGGTTGAGAGTTTTTGTGAGAGGATTGGTATGATTGTACACGGGATAAAAGAGTAGGGGTTGAGATTTAATTTAGTTAATAATTATTGCGCAATAGCTGATTTTGCAGAGCTCGTTACGAGTTGGTAGGGACAAAGGTGTAGGGATGAAGACTAGTTTATCTTGAGAATTTGCATATAGAATTGGTGGGTCAAATTAGCTTAAGTTCTCATGTCTGGATTACAAAATTAGCTGAAACTTTGAAATTTATTTTTCGGCGTTAATATATCTGAAAATTGAATTTAATACCAATTTCATTTTAAAAATTCTTTATCCAAACAGATTCTGCATCAAATATAAATAGTTATTTCTTGAACGCTTGTAAAAAATTTTAGCCACCAGGTTTTAGCCTGGCCATTTTTTTATCTGTACCTGTAATTGTCATTTAATTATATGCTTTGTATATAATTTTTGTATATAAATAATAAGTTGTAAAAGGATCTATGATTATGAAAACAAAAAGTAAACAAAATTTAGCTGAAATGTCACTAAATTTGATTCTTTCGGAGCAGTGTTTATTATGCGACTATGTAACCATTTTTCGGCATACAAATGTAGATTCCAAAGATTGCTTCGGTTTCCTGATTAATTATACAGATATACAAAAATAAGCATCTCTGAACTCGGTATGAGAAACATGTTTTCTTGTGTATTTTCAGGTGCAGACTCCATACCTGAAAATAAGAGGTTTTCTAAGCCGATTTTGTTGAAATGCCGTTTTATCATTGGAAAATGTTGGAAAACCAGGAAAATATATGAAGATAATCTTCAGGGTGGCCATTTTCTTGTTTTCCAAGATTTCCGGATATTAGCACGGTAACTTCCGAAATAGATTCTGAATCTTAAAATACGTAACACGTTTCTTGTTCCTGATACGGACGTATTATTTATGTGGATTTGTGAATTGTGTACATGCTATATTCTGGTTTCTAAGTAACTAATGTAAGTATTGCGAAATATATTCACAAGACAATAAATACTATCACAAGGCACCATTCCGTTCTTTTTCATTCGTTCTATATATAACGTTTTATTTTTTTCTATATTTAATCCCTACACAATAACATTGGGACTACAATGTGCTAATATTGTTCCAGTATTGCAACAATATGAGGATTGCTTTCTGCCAATAACTCTGATATAATTACATATAGAATTTTAAAATAAAACTTGATTTTTTCAATAATTTTCATGAATAGAAATATGAATTTGTTAAAGACAATATCATTTCATTGGTAATGTAAATGTATTAATTGCAGAATTACAAAAACCGTAAAAGCTGAGAAACAAGAAAGCCTGCTTGGAATGGTGTTTCAGATTTGCTTTTAACAGATATTGTATACATTCTTAATAAATTTCATTAACTAATATTAATAAAAAATATTGCTTGGACATATACTGAAATGAACTTATCAGACGAATAAGAAATTCATTAAGAAATCATTATAACGTATCATTTTCCGAGAAATGTTAATGATTTTCGTTATCATTTGATGATTGTTTTCTCTAATGCGTATGTTTGTATCTAAACTTTTGTACAATTCTTATAAATTTGTTTTATTTTACATTATCTAACATAAATTTATTGTCGAGATCTAACGCTGCAGGGAACAAGTAAATAATCAAATTTTTTTTTGTAATACTATTGCGGAAGAATAAAGTGAGTATTCAAATAGAGATCATTTCGTAGATGTATACGCATAAACGTAGCGGCATAAATTTATATTTGACACTCTTATACTAACTTATGGTCATGTGAGAAATAAGCCTAACGTTATAGCCTAGACTAAAAGTATCTTTAAAAGTATAAGAATATTTTGGAATACATGTTTTTTTACATCTTATCCACAGCATCTCTGAAATAAGCTTTGCTTTTTTTCATTTCCTGTTATAATTATTTATATTATTTATTTATCTCTCAGAAAATTAAATATAAATAAATAAAATATACACAAAGTAAATTCAAAAAAATGTATAATTAATCATTACGTTCAGGCATATTTCCCGAAGCATGGAAACATTCATTTATTACGCCGATCTTGAAATTTGGCTGTAATCGTGATGTAAGTATAAGTAAATATATTCTAAAATGTTTTACTAAACTGCTAAATGTCTTAGGAACGATTATTTAGAATGATTATGTGATTACTAAAATTATCTCTGCGTAACATTAGTTCATGAAAAATACTCAATTTACTTAGATTTCAAGAAAGCATTTGATTCAGTAAGGAGCCACAAAAGACTTATTATAGTAAATTGTACTACTTCGGAATTAGGGGTACACTGCTTTCGTGGTTAACCTTATATCTTAGCAATCATTTAACTTTGAAAGGATTATATGTGGATTGTATCATTTGCTTTTGTATGTCGTCTGGTGTACTTCAAGGCTTCTATATCTTGAACCTCTGTTATTTATTGCGTATAACATAATAGTCAGTACTGTATAACTGATAGTAAATTTTTATTATATGCAGATAATATCAAACTATTTAAATATATTAATAATCACCAAGATATGTTGAGTTAAATATCAAAAAGCTCAAATAAATTTCATTTTATAGAAACTCTTATAATGCGTATCAATGCAGTATTAACAATAGTTTTATCGAAAACAACAATAAAATCAGAGACTTAGAAATTATTTTTAAGAGCATGTTCTCTTTTAACAATCAACAACACATATAGATTTGGAAGCTCTGTACACTTAGCTCTACATTCATCTCTTGTAATAACGAGAAATTTTCTAGTACCTCATCATTAACTTTATTTAATAGTATGGGATCATCTGCACTATATTATTCATCACTAATCTGGACGCCTTGCTATCAAAATACAATTACGAAACTCAAAGCTGTAAATCTCAAATTTTTAAACATCTAGCTTATCGTTTTCGTCTACGCATGAGTAAATTTGACCATGATTTTAGTCTTGTTTCTAAATATTTCAATATTCTTATATGGTCTTAAATCTAGCTATGATTTAAATGATATTTTGTTCATGTATTACAAATGTATTGCATCTAACATAAGCACCTTGAATCAATAAGCCTCACGTGTCTCAGGACTCTTCGACTTGATTAGATCTACCGTCCGTTACACGAATTCGCCAGAAGCCAGGCATAAGGTCTCTGTTTCGGCGACGTCGATCCTAGAATTTACTGCAACTCCACTCAACCATATTCAATTTCATTTTTTTTTAAATTGTATGAAATCAATTGAACTCAAAATTTTTTTATTTTCTTGTTAATTTGTTCAACTATAAATGTTTACAAACTCGACAAATATGGGTAAAAAAAATAAGAAATACGAGATTACAACGTAATTCAAAGACTGTTTAAGATTTATAAAACTAAATTTGATATTATGTCCAAATAATTTTCATTACAAATAATTAATACGTAAATAATTATTAATTAGTAATAACCTTTTAATATTACAACCCTCATTGAAATGAATTGGGTCGAATGGTGTAATACACTATATCAAGTGAAAGAAGGTTATCAATTATATCATCTCTGTTGCAAAATTAAATACGTTTTGAACATAAAACATATACATGAAATGTATTTTTGCTGCTAAAGAATGTATAGAAAGTGGCTTATAACAGTTTTTTGCAATTTTCATAGAAGACTAGCGCTAAACATTATTTTACAGATGATGAATTGCTCAAATATGATAAATCTAGATAGCTTTCCAACAAAACTTCTTTTCCTTAAAAGAGCACATAGTAATTTTAAAATTTGGTGTATTGTTGAATATAACTGCAAAACTCTTATTCAGTTAAATTTTCAGAAGTCTATTGGAAAAAGAAGATATGGATGTTTTTATTTTTAGCTGATTAACACACGGGTTATTCCTATATGGAAAATCTTAATTTCGCCGTATTCATACTTACATATTACAAAATAGTTAACAGTACAATGTTTTATAAAATTGTTGCAAAACAAGATAAATCAGTCAACATTTATAGCTTTCGAAAACTACTATTTCTTATTTCTTAACTATGAAGCTTAATCATTAAAAACCAAATACATCTATATTTGCCCTCAAAACATGAACCGAATCAGCTATACAACATACTACAATACTATAATTCTAGTAACAAGTAAAATTTATTTAATTAAAATATACAATCCGTATTTGGTGTAAGTTTATCTACACGATATTTGTAATAAAGTTCTTACTTCCAATGGCGGTAAAAAAGGTATTATAGAAAATAAGAACGTTTGTTGAAGGAAGATTGGAATTATATTATGATACGTTTAAATATTTCTAAAACAGAATTTAATATAGTAATATGGAAATGAAAGTAACATCATCCGTTCTGAAAAGAATACCCTCCCATGGAAATTAAATTACCCTTCAATGGAAATTAAAATTTAGAAACTAATCGGAAACGGTATTTTATATACATATATATATTTTTATCTTTATTACAAATAAATTTATTTGCATATGAAATTTGTATTTGTTCAAAATGTGTTCAAAACAATTTAAAAATTATAGTATAGTTTCTTTCGATGCGGTGGGGGGATTAACATAATATAAAAATTTATGGTACTTCCCACCCCGACCAGTAATTACCTTAAAGAAACATTATTGATATGTCATTATTATTATTGCAAATGCACTGACTTTCGATAACTAAAATTTTATTTTACAATTAGTAAATTTTACATTATTTAATTACACATTTATTACGTGTAAATAATCTTTTAATTCAATTAATATTATAAAAATTTCAAGGACTTTTTGTATAAGTATCGTCGCATTAGAACAAACTCAGTGATTTCCTTTGTACTGCTATTTAAATGTAAGAAAGATGGTCACCCATAGATAATTAAACTAACGTAATTGTGGTCAGGTATATACATTTTGACAGACGCCGGGAACATTGGCACAGCGGGGGCTGACCGCAGATAGGAAACAACCATCCTTAAAAGTTTAGTCATCAGGTAAACTATGTTTAGTGCGAATTTTCAATCAGTACACGCACAGAACAAGAAATCTTTATATTAAAGGAATGTCCATTAACGAATCGACATTTGAATATGGACAAACGAATATTTCTTAATAGTTAAAGACATTCATTAACAGTTAAGAAACCACTTGTTTAACATTGTTTCTTATAGTAAAGTCATGGTTCCTTAACTGTTAAGACACATTCTTTGGCCTGCGAAATGGAAGGACAACATCATATTCCTTATCTATTAAGACATATGAGTTTCACCATAAGAAAACGGATTATTTATGTTAATAGCAGGAGAATTTAATACTGTAAATTATTTCTTAACAATAATTGAATTCGCGTTCATTACTAATATTACTCGCGTATAGCATTTAAAAGCATAATTCGTTAATTGTAGAGATATTTTTTCTCTGTGTACAGTAAAAATATCTTCTTCTTTTGATCGTAATAAACTTGTCCTGTATATACTTAAAAAACAAACAAATTTTTTCTTAAAACAAATTTGAAATGGAATATCTTTATACCGAGTAGTTATTTATTATCCTTGTTGTATCGTCTCTTCTGTGACCATTAACCCGTTAAGACCGATACCCATACTTGAAAATTTTAAAAGTTTATATTTTCTTAATTTTGTACTTTTCCAATCATCTTTAAAAAATGAATAAAATTTCTTTTCAGTATACAGTAGTTCATATATTATTCTGGCGTTGCTAAAACGTTTAAAAACCACTTAGATTTGCACGGAATTTGAATTTGTACGTCACATATGGATATAGTGGTTATATTATACTCATATTGCAACCAAACGTCAAAATTTAATAAAATGTTGAGAAAATTGTTGGTGTCCATACTCTAATCTCTTGCTTTAGATATAAAATCATGAACTATAACAACATCGTAATAGTAAAGAAATTGCCCAATCATTTGACACTTAAAATAACAACGATTGTTTCAATTCAGGTTCCATCCATATTGTTGTATACACAACAGTCCAACGACATTCTTAACATTTCCATACAGAGAACGCCTTCGACGCGTCTGATGCATAAAACCGAGGCCACCCGCTATCCTTTCTCGTCAAGGTTCTGCGCTCCGAAATATTCGAAAGGTACTTTGGGTAATTGTTTTGACCTATCGCCCAACCATCGTAACTGGACATTGCAGGTTTATTCCTGTATCGTATAAAAACCCTATTGGTACCAAAGGGCACGTTTTTCAACGGTGGCATTAAAATAATAAAACAGTAAATAGTCGACAAAATCGCCATTTTTAATTCTGTTTGAACGAGTATAGGATTTCAGAAACAGCTGGAAAGTAATTTGGATATAGTAAAATACCGTTTGGGTTTAAGAAGTGTAGTTTATTGTGATGTATAAAGTGCATGAAGAATTATTTTTTCGTACTAAGAAGGGAAGGAACAAATTGCGTAATTTTGTACAAATTTCACTGATTTAACTATATACGATTAATATAACAATAAAAGTATATACAGGATAGTCATTTTTTGTTATCTTTGCGAAAATTGTAAAATAAAACGTATTTTTAATGATTTTTACAGGCATGGACTTAAATTTTGTTGATAAAACAAAACATTGATTTAAGCTAAAGTATTATTCACATCCTCTAAAAGTAAAGTTCAATATCGGACATTTAATATTACAATATTAATGCCGCTTAATCAATTAATGTGTTCAGAAGTAAAGTTTATGTACACTTTGTAATATATAGGAGCGACCCCAACAAAACGGATATGTTATGGAAAAGATAAATGAAAATATATAAATTAAGAGATTTTTAAATAAATTTAAACATATATTACTTTTGTTTATTATAATTTAAACAAAAATCATTTATATATGTATGACTTTGAATGTATAATATTATACAGAAAAAGAAAACATTTTGTATCGATGAGTCTGGAAAATCGCCGAGCAAACCGGGCATATTATGAAAAAGGAAATTTAATCGCTGAGAACTATCATATATAGTAATAGCTAATATTTTAAAGTTTTTATTTTGTTAATATATCATCAAAGGTTGTGCAAACTCTATTATAACGTTTAAAGAAATTGGATCAGATTTTTCGAAACTATATATATTGCCAGATAATAACAGATAAGGATATCCGCTTTGTTTTGTCCGTTTTGCCCGACGTTTGCACGATTCCTTTTTTTATTTAAGAAACATTAAAAATAAAGTTGATACTATTTGAAAGTTGAAACTTGAGTAAATACGAAACCCATCGCATGAATTTTACGAGTATAATTAAATACGGTTTTTCCCAGCTTGGCCGAATCACAAGATAACCTTCGAAAATCGTTTTTCGTACATTTTGTCGATATTATCGCTACGAGGTGCGCATACACATTGAACCGAACATATAGTGACAATATTCACAATTAATTTGTGTAGTTGAAAATTTTAAACTATAGTCTATACACAAAATATAACTAATAAGCGCATTTTGACCGTGGTGACGGCATTGCCCACACTCTCCTCCGTTCGTTTAAATTTTATTTTATTTACTTTCAAACTAAATAAAGGGGACAAATAAAAATAACTCACACTCTCTATTACTAAAGCGATGGTCGCCAATCAACTTTCAACATTAGGCTGTCAATGATGGCCGTAAGATCCCGTACTTTTGCTCGCTTGGCATATATATACAGTGTTTCGCCGGTGCGGAATATAATACGCTTTTGTAATCATAATACAAAAAATGCGGAATAATTTCGATCTATAATGTAGCCTCTATCTTCCCACGTCAAATGTGCACTAATATATATAAGAATTCAGTATAATTCTTTTTTACTTTAGAAGTTTTAAAAATAGGCAACCATGGTAGATCAATCCTGGTTAAGAGTTTATGCGGATGTTTGGTTTATAAATCGAAAAAGGTAAGCTACTTATAATTATAACATCTTGCAATTTGCCGAACTGTCTTATCATTTAGTAGGATTCTTCTAAAATTTAAAAAATATTAATATACAAATTGTATAATAGAATTTTATGGTGTAAAATGTGTAAACTTCAATAGAATCGTACAACATGCGAACGAAAGATGCTAATTCCCGCACGATATTGTTGGGAATAGAAATTAAAATAAATGTTTGAGAATTTGGGATAAACATTTAAGTAATCTTACAGTTTTCTTGTATATTATTTCTATTAACAAATAAATTTACTTTGTTCTAATTTCACGAAAACAAGATAATTCGATAACATTGCTGGCTTCAAGCAAAATACATTAGTGATCAACATGTACAAGATTTCAGCATTTCAAACTTTTCAAAATAATTATGTAATAAAAAATATCACCTTCATGAAGTTTGTACCTTAATTACCGGAGATCCTTCAAACGTGAGACTTCCTTCATTATTTATAACGTAAACTTACAACGTTAAAATAAATTTTAAGCAAACGCGTTCATATGAAACAGTCTGTACAAAAGTATATTACAAAGGAACCATCATTTCATACAAAATGGTAGTCGAACGAAACTAAATCCGTGACGGACAAGCTTTTACATTTATTATTGCAAAAGCAGCCACGCACTAATCTTGTCTTTCACAACAAATACGTGTACTAATCTGTTTTGACAAAATTTCCAGCCTATCGTGCGCCCCGCTGAGAACTCATACATCCGGCCGTTCACGATGAATCAACAGTGCGTGTGGTCCGAATTCAATCGGAGGAATCATCTTTCCGGTTCCTTCAATACCGGAAAAACTTTATCCATCTAATAAAAGGATTTAATATTTATGATCATGTTGTTTCTACGGATGTTTAATCATGTTTTGCTCTTTGTGTTTGGGTATTTGATCATTCTGGTATTTTCCCATTTCTTCGCGAAAATAATCACAAAAGGAAGGCTGTAATGGATAGCATTATAAATATAGTAAAATTGAAATACTCGGGTTCGAAGGCTATCTATAAAAGCATACAACAAGCTGAAATGCATGGCAGTATTCAACAAAATCTAAGCATCCACACGATTAGATCATAAAACTTTTTCCGTAAAATATATTGCTTGTTTTCCCGGACGACCCTTGAATAGTAATAAAAAAAAAAAAAAAATGGTCATAAACGGTTTACAGCCATCGTTCGGTTCGTCAAGATCTTCAGCCCGTATACTTCCGGCCATTCCCAACCCTTACACGCAGGCTGTGAATTGAAAACGTCGGCGTTGTCCGCGACTGCCGCTTAGTTACTTAATCCCCTTGTTGGCAATAAAATTAATAAACATGACTCGGATTTTGAAAGTTGAAGGAACGCCAACGCGTGGGTTTTCCCAGTTACATCGAAGTACTAACATTTTTGCACCTAGAAAGGAGCAGTGAAGAGAAGATGTCGGAAGACTTATTATCGCCGTCTAAAGTATGCAAGGATCTGTGTGAACATGGCTAATTAAGCGACAATGGTGGTAATTTCCTCCTAACAAAAAGCTCACACATACACACGTATGTACATACTTGTACGTACCCTCTGTACAATTTTTCCTTACTTCCCCAACCGTAGACCCTCCACAGCATACTATATACGCAAAAAACTCACACCTACAGCGACATTTTACGGCGTTCGAAGCGCTCGTTACTACCCCTGGGCTATCGATCTTACCCTCTTTCTCTCTCTCTCTCTCTCTCTCTTTCTCTCTCTCTCTCTCTCTACCCTAGTCCTCAGCAAATGGCGTCGCGCGCGCGCGTGGCGTACCCACTCTCACCTTACGCTAAACGCGCTGGCCTGGGTTTTTCGTATACGGTATTCAGTGCCTATTATACGCATTACCCTGGGCGCACAGTGTAGCTTGCTGTATAAGAGTATACATATATATGTATACAGGGGCTTCGCTATAGGGGAGTAGTCGAAGAAGAACCACGACGCGACGTCTCAACGCTGATTGGTCCTTCGTGTTTCCCCCCTCACGCATACACACACACACATATATATATATATATATACGCGTATTGTGTATACACGAGGGGTAGAGAGAGTTAGATGTGGAATCCATCGCGAAGAGAGAGAAAGAGAGGTGAACTCGAGAGGGGGCCCTTTTCTCTCTCTCTCTCTCTCTCTTTCTCGGTCTAGACCTCAGCGTGCGTCCACACTACACGAGGCGGTTGGAACGCTTCGAGCAAAATACGAGGTTAGGGGAATAGCGGAACGAGAGTCAGCAACGGGTATACTGGCCGAGCGGTATATATATAGAATCGCGTCGGGATACTTGCCTTTGACTTTGCTTTTTCAGCGCTGGAAGGGAGGAAGAGAGAAAGAGAGAGGGAGAGAGCGAGCGAGAGAGAGAAAGGGAGATGGGGCTAATCTTTCCAACGAATTCTCTCTCTCTCTCTCTCTCTCTCTCTGGTTCTCCTTTTACGCGATATTTCTGCCCTCTTCCCTCCCCCCTCTCTCTCTCTCTCTGGCTCTCCAGAACCCAGCGTTCCGTTTCTAACGGCGCCGCGCGGATGTGTATATATATAGGTATACATTTTATACGCGAAGAAGACGACGAAGGTACGCAGGTACGCCGGAGAGGAGAGGGAAAAAAGGGCTCGAATATTCTTTCTACTCCTCTCTAACTGATTACGAAGTTCGCTTTGTGCTGGAGCGATCGAGTGGTGAAGGAACCTTTCCTTTTTTTTTTCTTCTTCTCGGTGATGAGATACGGAAAGAGAGGAAGAAAGGATTTCGGTTCGTTTTTTTCTATCCTTGGAGAGGAAAGTGGTATAATGATGGGGTGAAGAGTGACGTATACGGAGTTTCATAATTCCGTTGGATATATATATACAGTGTGAGGGTAAATATTTAGTGACGATGATTGCTCGTGATCTGTTGATTGAGACATTTTAGTTGTTTTATTTCGGAAGTACCTAGTCTGTAGTTTTAGGCGCTGTTTGTCGGTTGCTTGGTTATGTTAATTTGATGATATTACATTATTATATGTAATTGATGAAAATACGTTTGTATAAATTACTGTTTTCGTGCTTAAATTTCGCAATACTTAATTAGCAAAACGCTTGAATATTTGATATTGACAAAACATTGAAATCACAACTTCTGTTAGAGACCCGCATTTACATTCTCATTAAAATTCATAAATGTGTGATCATGATCAAAGCAATTGCTACATATATAGCTCTTTACACTTCTGCGCTCTCACTACATAGCATTTATCGATCATCCCGCAGAAATGACTGCAAAAATAGACGGTTCAAAGATTGAACTAATTACAGGCCATTATTTATGCTCCAATTACCCCATCTCTTATACCTCTTGCTGCCCCTACCCATTCCCACATCAATTACACCATCAACAACAATTTCTCCTCCTTTTTTTTACCCCGTATACAACCACTGCTCTCTCCTCATTTCTTTTCCCACCTCGCTCTCTCTCTCTCTCATCCTTCAACCGTCAAATTGATTTTCTCGCGATGCGTTGCAAAAAACGTCTGCCTCTCTCTCTCTCTCAGCCTCTCCTATAATGATCCCGTATAGCGCACTGTTGCTGCCGGTAAGCATAAAGGCAGCTCACTCTCTCTCTCTCTCTCTCTCTCTCCCCACCCGGGACCGGCGAATCCGGCCGTGCCCAGGACTTTTTTGCACGCCTACGTGCACGCGCTCACTCGCAGGGGGAAAAACATTGCCGCGTCGACGCGAGAGGGGAAAAGGTTGCTGCTGTTGCTCCTACTACTATATGTGTGCGTGTGTGTGTGTGTGTGTGTGGGTTATACTGTATAGAGCTAGAAGCGAAGTAGGAGGGGAGTAAAATCCGAAGGGGAATATATATGTTATACAGAAAAAAGGACTCGCTGTCGCGCCCTCTCTGTTCACGTTCCTCCGAGCTTCGTTATTTATCTCCCCGTCTAGTTATAGCAGAGTATCGCAGCTCGAGCCCTTGGTATTGTTTCGTTATATGGTATATGTATATATATATACCTGTGCTGTACGAAGAGGGTGGAGACGAGAGAGGGGAAGAAAGAAAGAGAGAGAGAAGGAGGGAGGACTAGATTATAAGCTGCTGCTGCTACTGCTGCTGGTGCCGCCGCAGGGAAAAAGGGCCGCGCGCGTGAGAGGGAGAACCGCGCTGCTGGTGCAGAGAGTGAGATAGAGAACGTTTATGCGCGTGACACACGGGGGGCGCGAGAGACACATGATGAAAAATCGATCGGCTATATAGTGTGTGTGTGTGTGTGTGTGTGTGTATATATATACACACACACATACTGTATGTACCATCCCGCTAGTAATATACGTTGTCGTTGTAGTTGTACACTCGCTTGTACGTATAATGTGTGTGTATACGTACTCGCTAAGTACGTACGTATACGCGTAACGCGTGAGCGCGCGAAAGCCGAAGGGGGAGAAAGACTATACGCGACTCTGTATAGTAGTAGTCCTGCTGCTAGCGCGAGATAACTTCTCTCTCTTTCTCTCCACGGAGAGATTTGAAGCGAGAGCGCGCGGAGAGCGAGCAACGGGCAGCGTTCGGATTGAGTTACGAGGTATGCGCTGTAATATAAATAGGGAGAGAAGCAGACAGAGAATTCTTCTCGATTCACGATGGAAATGCGGAACGGAACGAACGAGAGTGACAAAAAAGAGAGAGAGAGAGAGAGAGAGAGGGAGAGAGAGAGAGAAAGGTGGACCTTGGGGAATACAGGAACGTATGTGTTCTGTAAGGTCAGCGTGTTCGTTCGTATAGTCGCGTGGGTATATAGGAAAAAAGAGCGCGCGCGCGAATTTCGGAGTAGAGAGAGAGAGAGAAGAGAGGGAGCAGCAGCCGCGTTGGGATATAATCAGCAAGAGAGAGGGAGAGAGAGAGAGAGAGAGGGAGAGAGAGAGCGAGAGAGAGAGAGAGAGAGAGAGAGAGAGAGAAGTCGGCGAGGAACAAACGCTCGACAGAGTCGACTGTGTATGTATATATACATACATAGTATATATACACAGAGACTCTTAGGCTATGCCGCGTGATAGTTTATATAGCTGTATATAGCGCTCTGCTCCGAATGATATAGGTATATATACATGCTGCTTTCGTGTGAATAAATATATATATATATACCCACACACGCACGCACCTATATAACACAGAGAAAGTGTATACACTACTACGTTCCTTACTCTCTTTCTCACTCGCTCTCATGCATGCCTCTCTCGCACAGCTGTGCGGCTGCTAGAGGGAGTGTTCGAAAAAGGGAGGGAAGAAGCGCGGGGTTGAGCGCGTCGTAGTGGGGGCAGAGCGAAGAGAAAGAGAGAAAGAGAGAGAGAGAGAGAGAGAGAGAGAGAACTCTCCTCGCTCTCTATGTAGTGTCGTATATATGCCCCGTAGGTATATTACACGTATAGCAGGGTCTAGATATACGTATATAGACTAACACATAACGAGAATGAGAGAGGGAGAGAGCGAACGGAGCACAAGCGCGCCAGTGAGAGAAAAAGAGAGAGAGAAAAGGGGAGGGAGAGCGACAGTGGTGTTGTAGCTGTGTACAGCGTTAGCTCTCTCGTTCGCTCGGTTCTCTATACTACCGCTCTTTAGTTAGTCCGGCACGAGAGTTTGCTTCGTCAGGATCTCTCCGTGCGTTCGTCCCGTCGTCGTACATATATATATATAGATGTACATTCTCTACACTACGGTTGTATATGTACGTTAGAAGGAGAAAGATAGTGGGAGAGGGAGGCCGGTCCCCCTCTATACGCGTGTGCATATATATACATCACTACTACTAGTGCACATATATACATGTAAAACTGTGTGTGTGCATATGTATATACGAGCAGTGCGAAGAGGACGACGACAGTGTATAGATATAACTATTGAGAACCGAGAGTTCGGCGAACGCGCAACGGCATGGCGCTAGCGGCCGGCGCTGCTGCCGCTGTCGTCGTCGTCGTCGTCAACGTCGTCTTCGAGTGAGCGTAGCAGCACCAGCAGCACGACACTGTTAAGAGAGGAACAGAAGGAAAAAGCGGTATATATACCTAGTGTAGAAGGAACAAACAAGCGAGTGAGTGAGAGAGCGTGGCTGCAATGCCTGCGGAGATCGCCGCAGACAAAGGGGGACAATCGCTGCTGCACTTGTAGTCGTAGTGCACACACACACACACGCGCGCGCACACACACACACACACACACACACACACACACACACACACACACACACACACACACACACACACACACACACACGCATACTCACATATATATACTACGCCAGATGGAATAACATTCGGTCAAAGTAGGTATGTATACATATATATGTGTGTGTAAGGAAGTTGGAAGAGGGAAAATTCGTTGTTGAGAAAATTTGCGCCGCGACGGGAATATGCCAGGAATTTTTACGACGAGAAGTGGACAGGAGTTTAGGGGAGGGGATATGTGTAGAGGAGTAAGAGAGAGAGAGAGAGCGCTGGGATTTATGCTCAAATGCAAAGTAGTTTGGAGCGCAGTCGTAAAAAGTGAGAAGAGGAGCTGAAAAGTTTCGTTGTTAAAGTAAAAAGAAAAAAAAATTTGCTTGGTTAGCTAAAAATTTGCTCATTTTGTTGAATATACATGGATAAAGTGTATAAGAATTAGCATGTGTTGCGAGTGTATGTGCCAGAGCACACACAGTGTTCAACCTAACCTAAACAAAAAGAGAGAAAAAAAAGGAGATGGAAGAGGGAGAAGAACGCAAACCTCTTCGCTTGCGCCTCGTTATAGGCCTCCCAATTCTACGCCGGCTACACACAAAAAAGCGAAAAAAGGAACATACACACACATGCCTCCTGTGTACACTCATACTAACTCTGGCGCTCACTCGCGACATCCCTACTCGCTGCGAAAGAGAGAAAGAGAGAGAGAGAGAGAGGGAGAGAGAAAAAAGTCGGATAAGAGTTCTCTCACTCACTCGCCGTGCGCGAGCGTGTATGTATATGTATGTGAGCGCGTGCTGGATTTCCAGAGGGGCGGCGCGCGGAGAGGAGTGAGGAGTGAGAGTGAGTGAGTGAGTGAGAAAGAGAGAGCAGCGAGAGGGGAAAATTTATGGATTGTTTCCACGAGCAAGCGAACGCGCGAGGACCGGCTTTTCTTATCCCCCTGGAGTATTATATGAGTGTGTGTGTATATATATGAGAGGACAGAGTTTTTTTTCTCTCATTGGTTCGTTCACACACGTGCCTCTTCGTTTTAGGTATATAATACGTGAATGTCTGTGTATGTGTGTGAGATTGGGTTGAAGTGGTTCGGGAGGATTTCGATGATTGGAATGAGGGAATGTGTCAGTCGTTGTGAATATGTGAATGGAGAGATAATGAAGCAGTTATGTATATTTCGATGGAAGTGGGAGGGTAAACAAAGCAGTGGCTAATTAATGATGTTTCGGGAGAAACGATTGTTTGTGCCCGCATGTGTCAATATGCTTTTCGAATGAAAAAGCGGTTTTTCCAAGGATTTAGTAAGGGGAAAAAAATTGTTGGGGAATTATTTTCACGGAAAAGGGTATGATATGGTAGTGTATTATCGTTCGAAATGAACGATATTCCATTTGTGAGTGATAAGAGTGCGAATATTAAATGCTGCTCGGAAATGAAAAAAATTGGAGCAACGGTCATTTAAACCTGTGAATTTGTTAAAAATTTATCTCAAACATTGGATGACGATTTATCCTTTCTTGGCAATATACAATGTTACGCAAAATCTATATCATCCGTAACGTATTACGGCAAACCGGAGTACGCAAGCTTCGACTCACGTGCTAGGTATTCGGGCCCCAAAATGGCCATCCCTGTATATATAACCATATACACATCATACACATACACGAGCGCACGTATAGACACTATAACCCCGTGCACGTACCGCCATTTTGTTTTAACACACCCTTACTGTAACCCTGTTTTTACCTCTCGCACTGTGCCCGTACATCCTAACGATCTCTCGCCCTTCTCTCTCTCTCCCTCTCTCTCTCTTGAGAAGGAAAAAAAACCCCGATCCGCCGGGAGCTCAGCAAAGAGTCCGTCTCTCTCGCTCTCTCGTTCCTAACGAGACCGTTTTTCTTGAGCACACGAGAGAGAGAGAGAGAGAGAGGCACGCTCGCTCGGTGGTTTAGTAGCCACACGCGCGGCAGCAGCGCCGAAAGAAACGCGCACCCACACACGTCGACGACGACTGCTACAGCACACATATAGACGACTACAGCGTACGAATATGTGTGCGGGTGAGCGGAAGTCCGGACCCGCGCGCGGGAGGATGAGTCGTGTGTGCGGGGAAACAGAGAGAGGGAGAGCGAGAGAGAGAATGAAAAAGGGAGTGAGAGAGAGAGAGAGGAAGGGAGAGAAAGAGAATGAGAGATAGAACGAGGCGGGGACTGGTTTTGGTCCGCGACGAAATTCATTCTTAACGGGTTGGGAGAGAGAGAGAGAGAGAGAGAGAGAGAGAGAGAGAGAGAGAGAGAGAGAGAGAGAGAGAGAGAGAGAGAGAGAGGGAGACATAGTGTGTGTGTTTGTTTTTTATTAGAAGGGATCGGATTGTGGCGCGCGGGGTTCGGAGAAAAATTTTGTATTACAAGTAACTTTGTATTTTTTGTTTTCGATTATTATTCGAAACTGTAAAATTTAATAATATTTTTGGTAATATAGTACATTGATAAGCTACCTTAATGTATATCCATGTATGTGAGTGCGTATATGTTTATATATAATGGCGAGAGCTACGAAATCAGCAATCCGAATCTTTGGCGTAAGCTTTTATATAGTATCGCATTACGCCAAGTCAACGGGTTGAATTGATTCCCCGGCTCTCGCTAAGGAATATTAATTTCGCCGACTGCTTTGCCGAAGTATATGTTGCAACATTCCTTTTACATAACGTCCACTGCATTAAAATATATTTTAATAATATATATAGATACAGGATATTAATTATATAATGAAATATCAATTATTTATTATTCCGCTCGAATTATTCGCAATTAACGATTGTCATGTGTATAGCTTGTCTCGCCGTTATTGTTCGTTCAATGCCCTGATAGATATAGTTGTAAACGTAATAGCGAGGGAATTAAAATAATATTTGTATATACATATATATTTAGTGCATCCCTTATCGACCCCGTCGTTTTTTTCCGTACAAATTCCGCGCCGCGTTCGCAGCAGCAGTCGAACCAATCTTTCTCCCTCTCTAGTTCCCCACCGAGTTCGCTTCCTTTTTCGCAATTATATGCCCGCTCGTAATTCGATCTCGCGTCGAGAGCTCGCTATTCATTATTCACGACGCGTTAATTGCAAATCTAGGAAAGTCGCGACTTCTATATAAATCTTCTACTGAAAATACTTGCTACTTTTATTATGTACATCATCTCGCCTTTTCTACGAAAATATATTCATCTAACGATTTTCATATACGAAGGGTTCATTTCCCTCTTATAGCCCTTATGCTTCCACAATAATTTTCTATCTCGACTATAATAGATCCATTATCGGCTATCGTTCGTTCTCTCGTCTCGCTTTATACACCCATATAGCATACATATATATATATGTATAGCGACTAGCACACACACACATATATACACAGGGAGAAACACGTGTGCGGCCGTACCGGAAAAACGAGTATATATACATACACACACGTATATATAGGAACGAAGCGTCTTCGTTCGTTTTCCCGGCTGTCGGCTATGCTCGGCTTGTATACGCGCTGTGAATAAGGGGATGAATGTGTGTGTGAGAGTACCTGAAAAAGGGCCGTGAACGACGAAAATGGAGGGTTGGATATCGCTCGCGTGCGCACATGCCTGATGGGTGAAATATGATCGTGCAGAGAGCGAAATTGTATGCTACTATATGTGTGTCTATATATATATATTCGTACACTTATCGGAAAATTTTTTTTTTTCTATATGCTTTCAGACCAACTACGAAGATAGAGAGAGAAAGAGAGTGAAAGATGGCAGGACCAGCGAAACGTGCGTACCTGCGCGATGTGAATCCACATCTGATCTGTCCGCTATGTCGAGGTTACCTAATCGACGCGACCACCGTTGTCGAGTGCCTTCACTCTTGTGAGTATAATATATATATATATATATATATATATATATATTGTGTAGGTATATAGTAATAGTGAAATTTACGGGTGATGTTGTTTGGTTTGGGATGGGATTATAGAGGATGAATGAATAAACGTGATGTGATTGTTTGTAGTTTGCCGGAGCTGCATTCTGAAGCACTTGAGGAAGGATGCACAGTGCCCGTCGTGCAAACATCTGCTCAACACCGCTAAGCCGAATATCAAGTGAGTATATATATAACGCATATATATGCATACGACAGTGTTAAGTTATTATCGTTAGTTGATAGAAAACAAAAGAGCAAGGAGTTAGATTATTTGAAGAAAGTAACGATTGGTGTAAATATAATTTTAAATAACAATTTTAAAGGTTCTGGATAAAATAATTGTGCGCTTTAAATAATACTTTGTGAAGAATGTAGTGTAGCAGAAAAAAGTAGGGGCGGTGAACTATTTATAAAACGATCAAGCTTTGAAATTACATGTTCTATTTGGCAATTATTAATGTTCGAACGGCTTGTGAAATTTTTGCATTATTTGTTGTCTATTGAACGAAGCCTTATTTATAAACAATAATTATATTATATTCGATCCACATTGAAATTTTGTTCGAAGTTTATGCAAAAACTATATATTTAATATTTTGGAACATTGCAAAAAGGTAGAGTAGTATATAAAACTTTGATATATATACACGCATTACAGCTTTTACGAAAATGTATGAAATTGCAATTCATATCATGAGAAAATGACAAAATAATACGACATAAATAAACTCTTATTTACTTTTAGCTGTCCGTATTTATAATGAATTAGTTATTTTTTGTGTATTTTTTAAATCATATACACGTATACCATAGTTTTAACTGTGTATTTATGGAATCCTTAAAGATCTTGTATCATCGTTTGTGTAAATTGATCATTAGTTTGACAGATTTCGAGTCAGTAGTTTAACGGGAATTGAATAATTTGATGTAATTCAACTACTTGAACATAATCGATTAGTACATTTTAGTATAAACAGTTTGGCAAAAGCGAGTAGTTCGATCTCAGTCGAATAATTTTTTATAAATTTAATACTCCCATTTGATTCGAACAGTAACTCTAAATATTTCGTATTATGCCGAACGTTCAAATTATCGAGTATTTGAATTGAGTTCGAAAAATAGTTCCATACCGTTTGAACTCGTCGAGTCGAGTACCTCTTGAATACCTCTAGCAAATAATATTGACTGATATTTAATTTTATACTCTAATCTTAATATCTTAATATTAAAACTTTTTAAATTATAAACGAAATATTTTTTTCCAGAGCGGATAAGGCATTGCAGGACATTGTATACAAATTAGTACCGGGCCTTTACCACAAAGAGATGCGAAAGAGACGGGAATTCTACAGCAAACATCCCGAAGCCGGTATGTATATCACCTATACAATAATTTATCATATTTCTCGAGCAAAAAGCAAAGAACGAGATACCAATATTTTTGTTACCTTAATGTCGAAACGAGCGCGCGGTTGAGCTCAGTATAGTCTCGAGATATCGAGTGCAATGAATCTATATAATTCATTAACGGATCTCTCGAGGTCTCGTTGTAACATTGTTGCGAATATGCAACGATGAAGCAATTGTATATCGCTCTCCATTACATTGTGACGAAGAACACCATTATTATATACGTAGGAAATGATTTGTCAAAATTTTGATAGCTTACTTCTAGGCTATATGTTCAAGCGTTAATTCTGGAAGAAATATGCAAACCAAAAATTAACTAAAACAATTCGGCACATCCATTGTATGTAGGAATAAAACTAAACTCGCCCAAGCTAACAGTAATGAAATAGATTCTAATCGATTGCAGGATTCGCTGTGAGCCTGAACCATCTTGGCGGTGGTAAGCTCCACTTAATAACCGAAAATAGCAAACATTTTTTTTCATATATATATTTTCACGACAAATGCAAAACAATATATATATATATTTAAGATTTATTATTGCCGAGTTGAATGAAAGAGATATTTTTTATCATTGTATACTTATATATCTGACACTTTGATTTCTGTTTACAACTCACGAGTGCGCTATATATATCTATACGTTGCGTTACAAGGCCGTTTTGTTTCCATTTCACGTTTGTCTGCCTTTTCGTTTGAACATTTATACTTCCTTTTTGGCTGTTAACGTATTTTATACTGGGAGTGACAAAATAAAAAAAAAATCCGAGCAACAGTCTTTCTTTTTTGAGAGAACGTGACGAAAAAATTCGAGCAGAATCAGAAAAGGAATTCTGTTAGAAGGATATTATATTTTTATTATTATTATTATTATAATGCAATATTTTCTTTGGTATTATAGTAATACAATTGTTATATAGGACAATTTGCAAGTTGTGTGCTTAATTGCGATTGTACGTTTTTTCGTTTGAGATTTGTTATTGAGCGTAGGTGTGCGTGGGTTGCGTGCACCTAGTGAAAATACACTGTAGATGTTTTTCATTCACACACGTTATAATGAAGGGCTATTCGCTGATTTTTAATTCATATGCTTTTAAATTTTAAATATTTAAGTTCTATAATATATACCTGAAGGATGTCATCGCTATACAGTTCCTATTAAAAGATAATTTTTAACACTAAAACTACGAAAAATAATTATTTAAAATAGTTAAGTAACGGTTTTTCCATTCAACGCGTCTATGATTTTTTGTTTTTTCAAAGTCTTTAAAATACTGTCGACTATGCTTTGTTATACAATATTAAAAAATTATGAACCTTGTCAACTTTGTTTCGATACTTCAGTTCTAAAGCTCATAATATTTTAATTCCGTTTCTGCACAAACGTACTAAACGGAAAAATCGTTAACTATTTTACATAATTATTTTTTGTAGTTTTGACGCTAAAAACTAACTGTTGTCAGGGACTATACAGTTTTTTATTTATAAAGTCTATTCAAATTTGTTTATTAAAACTTATTATGTATTCCTGAAGAAGATTATAAATTTTACGCTTTTGACTTGTACTTTAACAAAAACTTCTAAATTCGGAAAATGTCATGAAACAGCATGGAACTAGACCAAGCCAAGTGAATAGCCTTTCTCACGAACACTACGTCCTCGTACAACACCGATTTGACAGATCAGCAACTTTCCTTCCAACAAAAAGAAAAGAAAAAAAAAAACATCAAAGCCAATACCTCGACCCTTTGAGACGTAACTTTAACATTCCTTCTCTCTATTTCCACAGCCGATTCTGCGACACCTGAGCAACGTGGTGAGGACGTGACTGGGCGTTTGATCTTCGCGCCTGAGGACGCGATCAGCCTGAGTCTTGAGTACTTGCCAGTCGGTGCCGATCCACTTGCTCTCCTCACAAGCAACAATGATCCCGAGCCCGCAATTGGCAAGCAGCAAAAGGTGAACGCCACTAATGGCAATGTGGCAAACAGAAGATATCTACAGTGTCCAGCATTGGTCACGATAGCTCATCTGAAAAAGTTCCTCGGATTGAAGTATAGCGTGGACATGACGAGGTATAACATCGATATCTGTCATAGGAGGGCGCCGTTGCCCGAGCACTGGACCCTCATGGATGTTGCTTATATATTCGCATGGAAGAGGGTGAGTTTCATTGTTTACACGAGAATGTTTCAATCTAAATTTCGCTGGTTAAGGAATTTGGAATTATTTAGTAGTTTCTGGAGATTGATTTGAAAAATTGGTTTTAGAATGCACCAATAAGGTTTTTCTACCGCATAACACAAGAGGAGCAACGGTTGGAGGCGCCGCCCAATGACAGGCCATCTACACCTGGTCTTGGCGCGAGCCAACCAGCCACCAACGAATCAGCGAACCAACCGGAAGCTGATCAGCATGAGGCAGATACGAAAACAGCAACGGCGGAAACGACAGACACGAACAAGAAATCTTCTGAGAAGGTACCGGATGTCCCGAAATCCGGAGCGAAACCCGCACAAACTGCACGGGAAGAGAAACCTCAAGAGAAACCTCAAGAGCCAGTGAGCAAAAGCTCGAAGGTGAAGGAGAATGGAAAGAAGTCGCCATCGTCGTCACCTCCCAGCGACCACTCGATGAAACAGGTGAAGAGCCCTATAAAGATTATGAAGAGTCCGGATGGGCGCTACCAAGTGCTCCGTAGTCCCAGTTTACCCAAATCGCCCGAAAGTCGACACAGTAGTTCAAAGTCTTCGCCACCCGCGCCAGGATCGACGACTCCGGAATTCAGCGTGGTTAGCATTGGCGACGGCGCCAACTCGAACGGCGTCAAGATTAAGCTGAAACAATGCTCTCCCGGCTCGAACAGCAGCAGCAGTAGTAATAGTAGTAGTACCTCCAGCTCGAAGAAGCCGAAAGTCATCAGCAACGTGCTGCTACGAAACTCATCGCAGGGCGAGAAAGTCACCGCTAGCAGTATTGTCGAACAGATGCAGCAAGACCTGCAGAAACAGGAAAAGCAGAAGCGCAAGCAGGTGACTTTTATGGATGTAAATTCAACTGGTACGACACCTACAACCACGCCGAAGCAGTCGCCAAAAAAATCGCCTGTTGAGCAGACGGATAAGAAGCAATTCTTGCAGGGTTTCAAGCTTACAGCGAAACAGGGTTCACCAGAGAAATCCAAATCGCGCGATATCGAAGCGGTGAGTGTCGAGGAGCAGGTGAGAAACATACTGAAGAACAGCGAGGCGAAGAAAGAGATGATGATGAAAGGGGAGTTGCCAACGAAGAAGCGACAGTCCGAGGTCAAGATTGCCTCGACCAATATTGCCGAGAGGCTCAGCGGCGTAAAACAGGCGGCTGGTAGCGATGACAGCAATTCCTCTCAGACTATCAGCAGTAGTAATAATAGTAGTATTAACAACGAGGCACCCCAGCAGCAGCAGACGCAACAACAGCAGCAACCGATAGACGTGTATGCGTTCCCCAACGACCCGCCCGCGAATGTTCCAGCCGGGGCTGTTAAGAGAGAGTGCCCACCCGGAGTGCCGATTTACGAGATACGTAAGAGACAGCAGTTGTCGCAACAGCAAACGCAGCAACAGCAGCAAACGCAGCAGCAAACGCAGCAGCAAACGCAGCAGCAAACGCAGCAGCAACCGCAGCAGCAACCGCAAACGCAACAGCAACAGCAGCAGCAACAGCAAACGCAACAGCAGCAGCAGCCGCCGCAGTATCAGGTTGGCAAGAGAGCGGGCGTAAACACGGCTAGAAGCGGTGCAGTCAAGTGTTACAGAAATCAGACGAAGCCGACGGCATATGCGAAATCGCCTCCCAGTTCGGCGAGAGTGAGTCATTTTTATTTATATCGATTTGATTTTCATAATATTCAAGAAAAAGTGCTAATATATTGTTCAATGCTTTTTTATGCAGCCTCTACAAAGTATGCCAAACCCTCCGGGCAACGCGACTAACGTCAACGCTAGTCCTCCATCATCGCAATCTAACTCAGCCGTTACATCAACGTCAGCTCGAACCAACGCGACCGGATCGCCCTCCATCATGATGTCGAACGACACGCGTAACCTCCTCGACGGCTGTGGTCTCAACATCCCTGCCAGCCTCAGTATAACCCTGACCGCGCCTAGGTCACCCAGTCGCGGTAGCGACCCACCCCTAGAAATACGCAACGTCAAGGATGGCAATCAGGATAAGCTTAACCCGAGCATCACGCTGAACGACAAATCAGTTGATCCACGAGTGTTAAAGGCGCTGAAAACTGGACAGATAAGAATGCCACCGCCGACTGCCACTGCTAGCAAGGTAACTAAGAGGCAGAATAGTGGAGAACATCTACAGGTTCCAGGGACGAAGCGGAAAAAGGAGGAGACGTCGCCTCCGCAACAACAACAACAACAACAACAACAACAGCAGCAGCAGCAACAACAGCAGGGGAGAAATATTTTGGATCTTAGTGGGACGAAGAAGATGGATTTACATCCGCTAAGGATTCCTACGCCACTTGGAAAGGCTAAATCGAAGCCTCCACCGACTTGGGTAAAGAACTTTAATCTGTGGTTTTCTAACGCAACATTCTCACAAATAATGAAATAAACTAACATCTTCTATTGCATGTCATTTCAGTCGCAAGCCAACAACTCAAAAACTAGTGGCAAGGATGACGCGCCGACCTATGCCACGGCCAACAACAATCAGGTCATCACGCTCAACGGCGGGCAGCGCTTCTACCGTGCACCTCCTGGATCCCTGACCCCGGCTGCTCACCGCATCAGCGATATCCCCCCACCTTCGCGAGCTCCTGTTTACGCGCCCTGCTTCTCAAGTCCTTCACCCGCCGGTAGTCGGTCACCAGCCAACCTCTCCTCGGTCTTCCCTAGTTTGCAAAGCATCTATGCGCTCAGCCAGGCACCTAGTCTCGAGCAATTCCACCTGGACTCGCGAATACGCGCCGCCGCAGCCGCAGTTGCCGCTGCTAACAAGGACAATAATGTTACTGCGAACGCTTCCCCGAATCAAAGTGGAAATGGCAGTGGACAGCAAATGGGCAAGAGTCATCTGGCGGCGCAATGTGCACCCGTCAAGCCGGCGAGATCGTCTGGATCGTTTGCTGTACCAATTGCCAAGACCATTCCAGGACTGTCGATTAGACTCGCGAATGTCAGTGCTAGAAATACGGCTATACCCGTGGCCACGGCCGGGGATAGTAGCACGGATTCGAAGACGACGACTCAAAAGGAAAGGAAGAGCGAGAATACTAAGGAAGGTGAGGATCAAATGGTAATTGTTGAGAATGATTAAGGATGAGATTCTGTTGAGTTTATAATAATCGTATATATTCAACAAATTTTTAGATTCTCACTCTTCTTGTCGTTCTATAAAGTACTAAAATCGGGTAATATGTTGAAGTATATTAAAAATCATATTATCTTGACAGCTCCCTCCAAACCAGAGTATGAACAAATGGAAACGTGCGCCTCCACGACCGAGGAGAACAATTCCCAACAAGGTGCCGCCAGTCCACGAGTGACCTCAACCGCCTCGCCGTCGCCACCTCCCACTACTGGCAGCGAGGCAACCTCGACTGAAAAAACCTCATCCGTCACTTCCAAACCCGAGAAACGCCCATCCTCAAGCACCTCTGAAGTAACCAGTAGCAATAACAAATCGCCTGAAAGCCCGGATTCGAGCTCGACAGCTGTCACCGAGAGCACGAGCAATCTAGTCGACAGTACAAAACCCGCGGTTACGGATAGTATCAGTAGCAACAACAGTAAGCCGACTTCAAAAAGCGCGAAGTCAAAAAACGAGGAGCAGCCTGCCGGCGACGCGAAACCAAGCGGCAACATTGATCCAGCGGAGTTCAAAAAGCCGATGTCGTCGGAGGCGCTGCAAAAAAGATTCCTAGCCGCGTTCCCGTCCAACGAGTGGGCGAACAATCCCGTAGCAGCTGAGCAATTTGGAAATTTTTTGAAGAGTTTGTCGACAATGCAACCCGAGGCACAGTCGAAGAACGCTAAGACAGCCGAGTAAGATGATGAGAAGGATACTTGTTGAGTGTGTTGGAGGATGTACGGAGAGTATTTATATATTGCACAATTTTTTTAAGGCAACTATTGAGTAATGTTGAAGAATCATTGTTTGATATCGGTGTTATTAGTAAAAATGGTCGAGCTTCGATTTTTCGTAGGTTATATAACATGTAGGGGGAAGGAGTGTGGAACTCACTGAAGGATCTAGCTACATCACTGCCAAATCGGTACACCAAGTATCTAGACAGCACTTCTCGTATCAATTGCAATAACGTATATACAATGCAATGGATATTTTTGGAGATTTCGCTTGACTAACTTGGGGCGATTTTTACGATACACTATATTGTGATAAGAGATATTTTTTTTTATTATGTACTGTGCTAAAAAATAACGATTTTTGTAATATTCCACGGCGATAGTGTGAGCAATAGTATAAGAATAAAAGGGAGTAGATGCTCATCATTGACCGATTATTGAGTCTAGAAATTTCTATTTTTTGAATGCGCCGAAATATCAACGACCGATATAGTATATATTTTTAAATTCAATAATAGGATCAATGACGTCGACGATATACTACAATAAGAATGAAAAAAAAAAATATCTCATAAGGGGACTTTTTGCACAAAGTTTTCGACACCGAGCTGTAATCCCTGTAGTGGGAATTATATAGCGTTTTCCGATGATGATAGTTTGATACACTAACTTATAAAATGCATTAAACAAGAGCTTTAATGGTCTTTGCCATAAAATAAGGAAAAATGTATCCATTTAAACAATACAGTATTCTTATGAAAAAAATTACAAGCTTACTTAAAATGCGAAAATAGAGAGAGAAAGATGTGTGACGAGAGATTGTACTTTAATTAGTGTTTCTCATGGAATTTTTGAATATACTTTAGTTTAGCAAAAATAAAGTTGTTTAATTTTGTAAGATATTGCTTATTATTTGTAGTTAAATCTAAGCGAATTGTAAATTTCCAAGCTCAACGATCCTTTGCATATATTGCAAGCAATATATCGAGGCATCGTGATTTGTTCCTTTAATCGTAGTTCAGCGGCAATGTAGTTTTGTTTGCAGTTGTATTTGGCCTTGTTAAAGCTTTAGTTTGTCCTAAGTTTTGTTAAAATGAACTTACTCGTACTCACAAGAATTGCGGCGCTTTTGTATCACCATCAGGAAATACGGCTTACAAAAAATCAACGACCGGTGGCGACATACGCACGAATTTGAAAAAGGCGATCTTTAATTCAAGATTGCAATTTTCTTCTAGCCAAAGTTTTTTCGTTTGCACCAGAAGCCGTTAGATTCCATATCTGTTTACAAGCACGCGAGAAACTTCGTAATGTACGAGATACGCAAGTTGATTCGTATATGTATGTACGTATTAAACGATGCACGTCTGTGGTGGACGATAGTCTAGCCGGTATTTGTAGCGTTTAAGTTGTAAATATTTTTCTGGAACGAAGTACTATAATGTAGTAACAAGTATACCGTCTAGTGCTGGAAAAGGAGAAAATAAGAAACGAGGTCGTCGAAATATTCTATTTTAATACTTGGAATGGACAATTGCCGTAAGGTCAATCATACACACAAATATGCAAGACACGTACAAGTTACACCGATTTTTTGTCCGCCTTTTTTTATAAGAAAGAAGAACAATCGCGCATATAACCTTGTGAAAACGAGGGCAATGTACAATACCGAATAAATATATCGTATTCCTATAATTATTTCGTTTACTTGTTATTTCATGAACATCATCAACTTTCACCATCCTTACGCAATCTAACATTTCCTATCTATTTATATTATCATTTGATTGAATAATGCAGTTACATGTAAGGGAGAGATATACAGTAGAAGCACTCATAGAATTTTGAGTTTTAACAATCCTTAACGCACAGAATGAATTTCAAAAAGTTTTATAATTACGGTATAACACCATATTAAAATTAAAAAATGATAAGATTACTTTATTTACAATATAAATGATAGATATAAGATAACTTGGGGTGATTCAACCACTAAACTAATTCAGCAACTTTTCTGGTTCTCTATCTCCGCGTATCCGGAAGCTTAAATAACCAATTTCAGCTGCTTCTAAATGTGAAAAATATACCTTATGAGACGTTTCTAATTGTTTGAAAATGGTCACTACATTTTTATGCAAGTATATTTTTCAATTTTCTGGGAGTCGCTCATGTTCTAAAATAAAAAAAAATAAGTATTTTGTTTATAGTCAAAATACAAGCTAAAAAATCAATTCGAAAGTGGCTCAGGTAGAAAGGTAAGATATTTTCCTGGAAATTCGTATGGAACTAATTTAAAAAATTCTTTTTTCACCTAAGTCGGTCAAGAATAGAACATTACTATAGAAAATATCTTTGAATAAAAAAGGGCTTATTTTACATTTTTTTTAAATTCGGCGAAGTTACAGACAATAAACCAATGTTAAGATGAACCAATATGAAAAACCAAAAAGGTTGTATAAAGGGCCAGAAAAAAAGGAACGAGATGTTTCCAGGATTTGTCTGAAGAAGAATCGATTTTAGATATGAGAAGGTGCGGCAATTGTGAAGATTAAGTTCACGAGCAATGCGTTGAATCAAGGTGATGTAAAACCGAAAATCAACCCCATTTAATCATTTAATAAATTAACATTCGAACGTTTATGTGGAAAAATAATTCTGTCAGACGCTCCGTATGTGAAAATACTATTGCTCAGAAATTTTGTTTAGTAATTCTATCAACATTTCTACGAGATTTAATAACTAGATTTGAATTGTACAAATGCAGATTCCTACTTACCGGCATTGCACTTTTTCTTTAATTAAACAATTTCTAAGTATTTTTTTTTTAAACAGGTTTGTCAGGCACTCCGTATATATAAATAAATACTATACTCAACATTTTTTTTGAATAATTCTATTAGTATTTATACACCTTAACGAAATATGATATGACAAATAAAGCTAGGATTTACACAAAAAAGTAATTTGTTGGTCATAGCATAAAGATTGAAAATATGGTCAAAATGAATTATTTTGTTTGGCTTACAGTGAAACCCTTTATGTAAATTATAATGTAAAAAACTAATTTATTTATTTTATACTTAAAATTTGCATTATTTAAATAATTTAATAAACCAATCGCTGGTGCCGACGAAGACTATCCCACTCAGAAATGCCACTAAAACTATCCCCCATCAAAATTTGCCACGAAAAGAATCTTAGCTAAAATACGCCACGAAAACTATTCCCCATTAGCAT
>JAYJLV010051677.1:6900-19690 GCA_036873485.1 Torymus texanus
TGGGCTAGTTGTACTTGAACTCGAGCTTGATGGCGTTGTCTCTGGGCTAGTTGTACTTGAACTCGAGCTTGATGGCGATGTCTCTGGGCTAGTTTCCGTACTTATAGTCGAGCTTGATGGTGATGTCTCTGGGCTAGTTGTACTTGAACTCGAGCTTGATGGCGATGTCTCTGGGCTAGTTTCCGTACTTATAGTCGAGCTTGATGGCGATGTCTCTGGGCTAGTTGTACTTGAACTCGAGCTTGATGGCGATGTCTCTGGGCTAATTGTCTCTAGGGCTAGGGTCTCGTCTTGAGCTTGAAGATTGTTACTTCTTAGAGCACTAATATCTAACGGTTGAAGTAGCTGAATTTGACTCTCTGAATAATCTTTAATTGAAACATCTTCTTCTTGCACATGTTTTAGAGGCGCAGAATAAGCACTGCACACAATTAAAAATAACACAGTACAAACTTTTGTCCACGCCATCCTGAAAAAAAATATTAGATTTTATTATTCCAAAATATAGAAATTATTTTCAAATAATCTGAATTACAATAGCTAATAATAATCAGCTAGCCTTACGTGTCCTATTGTTAACCCTACGGAAGACTATCACTGAATAAAACAGTATCCAGTATCCTATTTCGATTAAATACTTCGACTGCTCAAACTATAATCTTTAGATATAATGACCGCCGATAAGAGTTTATCTAATCAAACCATTGTTATCGCGTCGTTACGGTAAAAATCGATAAATTTATACGGCAATTTAAAATGCATTGATGACGATATTTATAAATTTTCTAAAATTGTGTGTGTGTGTGTGTGTGTGTGTATCGACACAATTTTAGTGAACATGCTTTATCGGTGAATGAAAGAAGTAGCGACGTATTTTTTTTTTATTTACGATTATAATGTTTTTTTAATCAAAATAAAACGTAAAATAGTTTGAAATTTATTAGAATTTATTTATAAATCCACACCTGAGAAAAGTAATAAATAAAGATATATTTGAAAATATATAAAAACAGTAGATTCGTGATTCGCGACATCTGTTGCAATAGTGAAATTAGCTGTTTTATAAATAGAGAAAATCCAAGGCATTAAAACCTTGCTTTCTAAAATAAACTTTGCAGACTCCGTCTCAGCTATACGTGCTTTAATGCACGGATCACGCATAAAAGTGCGCAGGCTTCATAGATGTTCGAGCTTTTGTTCAGAGCAAAACAGCATTGTGTTCTAAGTAGAAATTTTATCCTATTAGCATATGAAGTACAGAGAAATTTCATTGTGAAGTACGGAAAATAATAAATACATGTACCGCGATATGTGAGTCAGTTAAAAATAGTGAATCACACTTTAATTAAGCTACAAATTCTACTGAAAACCGAACATAAAAAAGGTAAGAAAAGTAACAACTTTTTATAAATATATTAAATATTCAAAAAAAGAAATCTCGATTAATAATGATCAATATACTATTAACTAATCACATTTACTTATTTCATAGTCTATTCTAACAGTAATTCATCACTTGCAAGATCAAAAATGAACCAACCTACACATTAGTAATACAACTTAGTTTACAAATCAGTTATATTTATAAAATACAGCCCGAATGAATTTGAGAACAATTATTAAAAGTGATTAAAAAATAAACTATTAAAACAAAATCCAAATAAAACATACTCCAAATATGACATATGTTTCAGAAAAAATACAATAAAAAAAATCAACGAAAGCTGACTACGCAGTCAAAACAAGCACATAAAAAACTGCTTGTCCGCGCCTCAACGCAAGTGCAAGTTGGCGCCTACAAGCAACAGGTAGAATAATCCGCCGGCTGCTTTGCGCTCCAAAGCTGTGAATCTCTTTAGTTATATTATACGCGTGTGCCAACCGAATATCAGACTTCCCCCCAACAGGGTAAGCTGAAGGTCATGTTAGTAAAAGGGCAACATAGGAAAATCGAGCGATGATGCGTCGTCGTGGATAATTAGGCTGTAAAGAATGTGTTTCTGCTAGAAATAGCATAAGTGACAGAGAAATATCCCAAGGCTAAGTTATAATTCATTGTTATTATTTTCTTACACTTTTCATTAAAAAAATGACGAAATAATACCAACGAAACGCTCGTTCCGAGGATAATTTACATAGTCGTTTGAATAGGTGATAGCTGAAATTTATGAATACTCGAAGTAAACCTTAGAATCGACCTTTGAAGATAAATAATAGATTTTTTTGAACCTCCTGTATATCGAATAAAAACATGTTTCATTATTTCGTGTAACACACTATAGGATCCTGCGTACAACTTGGATGACAGACCCGAAACCTTTTGATATTTCATCATCACTCTCTTATAGAAACTCCCCATCGCCAGCTCATTAAAGCATCGTTAATTATCACTTCTGCTAACTCCCTTGACTGTGCGACCTTTACCGTGCTGTGGCCGATTCGACCGTATTTCGCGCGCTCATTCGTTTAATCGTCGCCTTTCGGCCACTGGCGTTTCGCCAGGCCTCTCACACACACACGTTTCCTTTTAGTCTCTCTTAAAGTTGCAGTTTCGATGCTCAAGCTGATCTTCTCTCTGATGCTTTTACGATAATTGCGGAATTCACGTACGCGTCTTGCGTTCCGAGAAGGTATTTTGCAAGTGTGAGAAGGGGGGACAGATAGTTTATATCAGCGGAAATGATTATTTTTATGAGGAGTTCTCCTTTCTTCCGATACGTATCGTCTCTGATATAATAATTTTCAGAAGGAAATCGAATTTTCATCTTCATATAGAATTTTGAAGCAAGGATGAAATATTTATGGCCTTGTTTGTTCATTCGACGGGTGAGTAGGAAGCCACTTACCACACCGATACAATACATCAAAATCTCAGATAATACACCTGATGCTCATTTTCGTATTTACGATCTCACCTGCGCGATCTTCCTTATCTTTCCATTTTCCATCTAAACAATGGGGAAACTCAAGGCGAACAGCGAAAACGAGCCGATTACCAGTTATCGATTGCGCCGAGACTTCCAAATTCAACGCCTCCCACGCGCCTATCTCTATCTATTTATCTCTCGCATTCTCCCTTCCGTCCTTCATTCCTCTACCGACAACTTATCTTTCTCCTCTTCGCCTCTGTTCTTTCCGCACGCTCGGTTTCGGATGTAGCTTCGATTCGTATTCAGCGCTCGTTTTCGTGGGGTGGAGCAGGAGAGGAAGAGATATCAGAAAGTTCCATTGGCCCGTATACTCCACTCTCTCTCTTTCTTTCTTTCTCTTTTCTTTCTCTCGTAAACGTTACGTTCGGGCAACGGATCTTTCTAGTTGCTGCATCGCTTTTCGCCCTTGCCAACTGCGTTGGTCAGTTTTGGTTTTTCAGATGAGTTCAAAATGGCTTTATGAAATTCGTACACTGCATTTATCTTTTATGAAACGGCGTTACTGCTACTTTGACATCTGCTTTTCAGATGTATCTGTTAAAACTATTTTAAGGCTTCAATAGTGAAACAAGTAACTAACCACTCATATAATTTCAATTTTTTTCATCACGAGCACGTTTTTTAAGCTCTGAAACGGATAAATGAAAGCACTAAACTCAACCTACGCATCCGTCACGTCGAAATCACGTCGGACTTATGCACTCGTAGTGGATTGTGACAACCGATCTTTGTCAGAGGATATCACCGCGACATCGTCCCCATTTGTCTCTCCTTGCTACTAATATCGCGCCTTTGTACCGAGTGGTACGCCGAAAGCTCATTAAAAAGCGAAAGGCGCACTGCTAGCATTGTCCCTTTGACGGGTATGGTAATGTGCGCACCTACTCCTGACATCTCGGATTGCTGCGCGACTCGCGCTTCGGCGCCTTTGTTGGGTGTGGTACGAGTTGAGCTTTAATTAGGGCTTTTTGTGCGTTGTATACTGGGGAGAAGGTAAGGTTGACTATTGTAGAAATTGTAAGATGGATAGAAAAGAAATTGCTACTTTTTCAAGCACACAGTTTTCTTTGATTCGTTGTTTTTGTAGAGCTTAAAAAAAAGTAACTTTGAGAAAAAAAACATTATATGAAAATGTGCGCTATTTGAATATTAAATGTGGCTTCATTGTATGCGTCAACTGCATAAATTGTAAGCAACCATTTCTCTGAAAAATTATTTTAAAGCTATAAGGATATCAAAGTGAATCATCATTTGATCATATATATCGTCTGGTTTTATGGCATTAATTGATAAATATTTTTTAAAATTCCTGTAGTTACATCAAAGCATTTTATAATACTCATTCTCCTTTTTGTTTTAGGTAAGTACAGAGTATCAGGCAATCTAACATCATTTTTGTAAAGCTCTCTCCTTATACAAAGGTAAGAACTAAAGGCGACAATTTGAATTTATACAGACAAAGGAAGTCACGTACATACGCGCACACATACACACAGAGACTTCACTCAAAATTTTGCGTAATAGTAAAGTACGACGATCGTCCTGTGAAACAGAACTCATCTAATACGGAACGGCCTCTCCTACTTTTCCAACCTACCAGTGCTAATTAAGCTAGCTACATAGAACCCGTTCACACCGGGATGCCTTTTTCACGCGTCTCGCCTTGCGCCTCAAAAAGACATAACGGCGACGGGGCGTGTAAAAGTCCCGGCGCTTGGGTGAAAAGAGACAAAGGGACGACCAGGGATGGGGAGGAGGAGTAGGAGGTGAAACGGCTTGTTCCTCCTAACGAGACGAGCAACCGGAGACTCGTAAATTAGGACGTGACTGCTCTCTTATTAGCTGCGCCTGGCAATCATGAGCCCGTCCGCCTGTTTAATTCACAATGCCGGGACAAGAGAGAGAGAGAGAGAGAGAGCTCGCGGGACTCCGGGTTATCGGGTAACACGTCTCCCAGCTCGCCAGCTCGTGTCTTCCGTGTATATCTGCGTGTGCGGGTCGAAGTAAGTTATGGTACTTGGCTGGGTCGTCGTGGCTTTTGGAAACGAAGGTTTCCGTCAGTTTCCGTGAGAGCCGTTTGATTCGAAGTTCGTGTTTTAGATTTGGAGTTGTTATTGGATTCGAGAAATGTAGAGATCTTATTTATGTAAATTGTATTGATATTTATCTTGGAAACTGAATTGAGGTGTTTACGGCTTATATACGGGGAAAGAAATGAATTTTCCAAAATTCCTGTCCAATATCAATTAGTTGGAAAATAGAAAATTAAAAATGATAAGTGTGTAGCATATGCATACAGATAAAAGTGCATACAAGTAGCTCGATATCGAATTAGAAATCTAATAAATTATTTTATTTTATAATGCGACGCTCTAACGTTCGAGTTACCAGTTCGTCTTGTTTGAAAAAGACTTTAGTAATATTGCAATAGCCTAAGGTCACTCCAAAGACTTCTATATACAATCAGTCCCTTATCTGTGCTGATAACAGTTTTCTATCCGCGCACAATTGCAAAACTAAGCCGGAGCTCAAACAATCAATAAAGCAACGAAACACCCAGCACAAAGCAAGAGATTTTTCCTCACCTGTTTCCAACCTATCCGACAAATCACAGGTTCCCTGTTCTCTGTACCTTCGTCAAAACGAACACCTACTCCCTGTTCCACTACACACGTGTACGAAAAAAACACACACTCACATCCATCTGTATATTCTTCAAGTTCACGTTGCTCACGTTTTTCTCGGATTTCACGGACCGATTCTCATGTTCTATGGCGCAAGTGCACTCTTTCTCGTCTTTTATCAAGCTGCGCTACCTCCCGATCCTTAATTAACGCCGCCGGACTTTGGCCGTGCTGGCGACGTGTTTAATTAAGCGAGCAGAGGGATAGGTGCCCGAGCGCGAACTGACGCTTTTGTCGGTATGAAGCGATGGTTTAATGAAAGGGGAGGGGGCGAGGAATTTCGGAGATGCGTATATCGTGAAATCTTTTTTCTTTCTTATTTTCAAAGGGAAAAAGAGGTTCTTTGGAGTTGGGTTCGAGAGCGACGAGTGTGAGTAGAGTAAAAATTTTTGAGAAAAAGATTATTTGTACAGAATTTGTCAAAATGAGATTGGGTGGAATCTTTTTGATTTGTAGACCGTATAGTTTTATAAAAGATTAGTAATAAATTCTTACAACAATTGAATTCCATAATTTCTGAAAATAACTTGATGTGGGAAACTCAAAGTTTTGTAACATATTTCGATTATTGAGAAATTCAGCCAATGTATTTTATGAGTCATATTATATGTGACTCTTTCTTAATGGCATATAAAGAATATTTTAATCGATGAGATTTACGATCATTCTTATTCTTATCGCACACACTCAGAAAATGAATTTGCAGTATAACGTATAATTATAGGTATCTGATTTTGTAACATCGGACGTGAAACATCTTCAATATATTTTACGATAAAAATTGTTATTAGTCATTATATTATTCGCGTTATTTATTTTTAATATAAAAACAACAGAATTTTATAGAATGAAATTCGTTCAAACAACGAATACTAACAGAAAATTTAATTGAATATTATTTTTTACAAAATATCATACACGAAGCATTACTGATTAAGATTGATACTGATAATAGATAGAAACCTACAAGAATGTTGTAAGTTTACTGCTGTCTGATTATCTTCTTTTGATTGTAGACATTTTTCTCGCAATTACTATGACGTAACTAAAATCATACCACTCTTAGCCTGTTTCATTATAACACATACTACCATTTTTCAGAATATTGCATAGATTAAAGAAATCTAGAACATCAGTATATTTTATTAGAAATATTATTAAAATACAATGAGTTCACTTTCCTTCAGTTTTAATGAAATTAAACCTGTAGATGGTCACTTGCAAAGCCGTATTATTCTACTAAACTCCACTCTAGGTGCAGACGTTCTTGTGATAATAAAAAATAAGCTATTTACGTTGACTCGTACAAATGAATAGGCTCCAATATTTTTTACTCAATAAAACAGCAATTACTGCACGTTTCACTTCTTCTACAATCAGCGACCAATAAAATCCAAGCAAAACGTAAAACTTTTAACATCAGTCACACTTCCTTAACTTGACCTTTACTTACAAGAAATCTTTAATACCATTATATTTCTTGCTCCAAGTTAGTTCCTATCTCATGTACGAATTGCCGCGTAAATTTTATCTTTGTATCTTGTAAAAATAGTCTACATTCCTGATGGTGCTCGTCGCGTCTTGGCTCGAAACATTTCTAGTAATTACGCGATACCGATTCTTTTTTTTCCACTTATAATCATTCTAGTTCTGTTTTATAATAGAAATATTTGCTCGTGTTCTTATAGGTATAACATTATTATTAAAATGTTAATGTATTGATACCTATTCTTAAATCCTGAAATTGTCAGTAGAAGTACAATATTAGTGTGTTTCAAGTTATTATACAAGAAAATATTTGTTATACTACATATCTAAAATCATTCCTTATATACCTTGATAAAAATGTTAACTATAAATTACTTTTACTTTAATTAATTGTATTGCTGAAACAATTTATTGAATTATGGTTATAAATTAATTGCTTCGTTTCTTCTCATAAATGTAGCTTAACATTTTCACTATTCATGTCTATTTTTGTGCATATTCTGAAATTATATCTTAAAATGAGCTATTTTCACTAAGAAAATTGAATCCTCATAACAATAAAATTAGAGAAATAATTAAAAGTATGATGTAATAATTAACTTTGACGGGTAACATTCTTCATTTTAAATTTTTAATAATAAATATTAATTTCATTTTAATAACCACTCAAAAATTATTATTATTTATTTTATACAAATATTTATCAATCAGAAATCATTATTGGTTAACAAAGAATAGAAAAATAATGAATTCTTATATTGTTACAAATATATTATAGGTAGAACTTTCTATAAGGTGAATTAAACTTTTATTTATGATCTATACGTTTTTCTTATATTTTTTAATTCTGTACTCACACACAAAAATAAATGTATATTCATAGGCAGTGATGTCAGTTTTCATTGATTAGATAAAAATCAATGATTTTAAAGTAGCTAGTCTATGTAAAAATGGGACGTAAACATGTTATTCATTTAGTCTACTTATTCAAAATTTCTTGTGTGAACTATTTCTTATTATATCAATTTATGCTCTTAAAATAAAAAAAGAAATATTCTTTTATTTTTAGACAATTACGAGCTATTAAGAACTTGAAGGAAGTCATTTTATAAGTGTGAATCATCGATGAGTAAAATTTTTATGAGATCCTTATTGATATTAAAAAAAAAATTGTAGAAGATAAAAATGTATCGATTAATAGATTAAAGTGAGTAAATGATATTTTCAGAATTACTTTTCAATATCGATATTACGCACTTTATTGCAAACTTTTCCTTCTCACTAATTAAATTTTTTCTAGAAAATTTTTAGATAATTTTACTTTTGAATATTACTGAAATCTCATCTATCCACTCATGAGAGTGAAAATCCCGAGAAACCTTACCACTTGAGTATCCTATAAGAATTTTCTTTCGCAAAAATAATTAATTTCAACTCGAACAAATGCGACCAAAAAGGGAGAGGCATCAGCACCGCTAGCGCTCGTTATTTATCAAACGCGCCTCGGGGATGGAATGCGGAGGAATTCCGCGTGTACCAGCGCTAGCTTCCGCAGTCAAGGTGAACTCTTCGCGCTATCGAGGTCGGCAATGCCGCGATTTTCGAGGCGCCCTGAACGCAGAAATTGCGAGATGGCTTTTGTACCTATTTATGAATTATGCATTGAGCAGAAAATATAGTTACTATTGCCATAATGTATAGTGCAAAATCGTTAAACCATATTTTGTAGTAAAATTTACTAATAATATGGTTAATAATACTAATAATACTAAAATGTAGTATCAGTAACTAATAAAATATGTATATTTTACTCAAAAAATAGAAACCGTAACTATATTTTGACAACTATACGACATAGTAGTAGCGACTACGTACATTTTTCTCATTGTGGGTCTTGGAAAAGACCTTTTTGTAGACAAATTGTGAATAATTGGTTATGTTGGCAAGGTATATTTATTTGCTCTGATGATAATTTAGTGATTTTATTTCAGTGATTTCATACTGAAAAATAACTATTCCGTTAGTTTGAGGCGATTCTTTAAAAAGCTATTGCTGGTTGGAAACATCTATATTAGAGCTATTTTTGTTAAAATATGTGTTTCTGCTCTAAAAAGCGTTTTATTGGTAGAAGAATTATCATTATTTAATAAATTAAAGAATTCTCAAAGAAAATACTCTGTTTAAAGCTACATAAAAGAATAATTTTCGTATAAACAAACCTAAATTTTGAATTCAATGACTAGAAATGAAAAGCCAGGAATGGCTTTTTCAAAGAAAAATCTCAAAAGCAGAAGAACCCTTTTAAAGGGCTTTCTCTTAATTAAGCCCAGATCCACTTGATTCTCTTGAAAAACATTGCGCTTTAAAACGATGGCGCTGTGTGCACTGTACTTAAAAAAAAAGACTTTAATTTTTATACCTTGAGTGCACGAATCGAGAGTAAAACCTTTTTTTTTTCAAATCGGAATCAGCCATTCGAAAGTCTAAAGGACTTTCAACAATTTACAGCGCGGCTGTTTTTAAAGAGTAATGGGCCTAAAACTCAAAATGACCTTTGTTTAAAGTAATGCCCGAATGCAGTTTAGGTGACGTATAAAGGTTATCTGCTGATCAATTTTGTAGTCGAAAGTTACACAAAAGTTTTCGAAAGATAATTATAACCATTTATACGCGACTAATGTTGATTCAACGAGAATGCTTGATAAATTTCTAAAAATTTAGTGAAGAATAACTTAATTGATAAATATATGCTTGAATCGTGATCAGAAATATCAGTGTTTTAATGATAAAGTTAATTATATCACTTATTAAATATAAAATAGCGTATCAAAATTTTCTGCATCTAACATTCCGTAACATCGGTTAATAAAATTCGAAGCATCCCCAGTTTCCTCTCATCAAACAAGAATCCCTTCCTCGCTGTTTCTTCTTTTCTTTCCCCACTTGACTACACTTCCAACTCCTTTAGTTTTATATACATACAGACTCTCCTTCTCTCGCATACACGCAACGCTAAACACACACACGAACGCGAGAAAGCAGCGAAGTTTAGCTCTTAATTTACCTGCGCTAGTGTTTGAAACGTAGTTTTGGCAGCTTTCCATTATTCATTCGCCACGTGCACACACATACACACAGACACACATACGTATACATACGTATAGAGGAGTAAAAGGGGAGAGAAGTTACAGTTGCACGTCTAGTGCGCGGCTGGAGTTAATTGAGTTAGCGAAAGAGTCTCGCGAATGTTTTAAATCCTCTTAAATGAGTTCGATATTGGTGAGCACGATGCGGCGGTAGAAGAAGAGTCAGCTCTCGATACCGACTACGATACGGAAAAGTTTCTAATGCGATTACGCGCTCGGAATTTGAGCGCAAGCCGAGATCATCGTAATTATTGATTGCACTTGCGGAATTACTTTCGTCGTTCGTTCGCGATGCCGATGAGGTTGCGAATAGTAATTAGGGTTTAATGCACCCAACATGATGTTGAGATTCCAGAAATATAATTTAATTTCAAAAGAAAGAAGTCAAAGAATTCGCAAAAAAGTTTAAAAAAATAAAGATAATTGAGCGATAGAATAGTATACTATGTACTTAGGGCGTAAAGTGGGACTTTTTAGACCGAGTGTGGAGTTTGCCGTACGAGCCGAAGGTCTGCTAGCACGAGCTGAAGTGACTTTTGTAGTTGTTCCAAAATTAAGATTAAATAAATAAAAAAGAATTCAATTTTCTTGTTTTTTTTAAAATTGGGTTCATCCTCAAATAAAAAAAAGCCATAAAAAACATGCACGCACAAAGTTATGGAGGATTATGCTTAATTTTTGCAATTTTACGTAGTTTTAGAACAGCGGGCGCAAATGTACTTTTTTTCCTTGGTAAAAAAAAAGTCATTTCACGAACTCTTTGTAGGCCGAAAAATCGTGCATGTGTTACAAAAAAATATTTTTCTGATTATTTGTAAACAGGAAAGAATTGCCTGGTGGTGGCACCCGTAGAATTTTCGGCCTCAACTTTTGATGTTAGGGGTGAAATCAAAATACCAAATAAGAAAATGGTCCTTGCAAGGTCTTTTGTACAGAGGTGTATCAACTTATTTTCAATTATTATAATAACACAGAAAACTGCATAAAAAATACAAAAGTTAGTTTTTGTAACACATGCACGATTTTTGCGATTTCTTGGCATAAAAAGATGTTGTAAAATGACTTTTTTTTTATCAACGGAAAAAATACATTTAGGCTTGCTTTTAAGGGTCAAAAACCCCGTTACTACGTTAATACATTGTTGCAATACTAAATGAAATAATATTTTAACCATAGTTATTTTATGGCATCAAATATCGTCAGATGCGAGAAACATGTGATCCCCCACTTTGGATAGTGGTTCAAAATATGCAACTATCTCCCACATTTGATCATTTTACTTTCAATGATTTTTCAGCAGTAGGAATATCTACAATATCAAATTATTTTTTAACTTCTTTACTGATGTTCTGTACAATTTTGATTCCGCTGGCACATTTTGAAGTGACCGAAAAAATTAAAACACCAAAAACACCATGGAAACTAATAAAACAAAATACCATCCTCTCATACGTCCCATCTGATAACAAAGCCAGCCCACTTGCACGTACACGCGCGCTTAAAATCGATGCGTCTGGCCAGCCGTCAGAAATCAAATGCGGCAGGTAATCACTAATGAAAGCTTAATGGCTCTACACGCGCACACGCGTGAATAAACGGATGTAAGCTCGCATGCACGAATTTCGCGCACGCGCACCTGTTTGAGCGTTACAGGACGTCGTGTGAGTACAATCTGGTGTGCAAAGTAAAGGAAGGAGGGAATTTTGAAGATGGAAAGTTGCAAAGTCAGTGGAGTTGACGGAAAAATCAATTTAGGAGTCGGGAGAGCTTGTGGATGCTGTGCAAATTTGTACGATGTTAGTTGGTATACGTGAACTCAAGTATCACTTATTTACATGACATAAAATTTCAATTTATAGTGGTGAACCGGCTAGGCCGCGAAAAATAAAAGGTAATAAGATCATTTACCAAAACAATCGGGTAGGAATTCGATTTTTATTTTCTTTTAATGAAATACTCATCGACTAAGAAATTTTACTAAATAATATGTAATTAAAAATCTCTGCCAATTTATTGACATGCAGCTTCCTTAAACTTAATTTGCTGATTATTTCTATTATTAATTTTTTATTCCTATAATTAATATTGCTATTCAGAAATTATTATATCACCAGATCTCCATAAAATTTTAAAGCGACTAAATCAATTTCACGCCAGTTATCGTAAGGTATAGAAAATGACTTTTTTAAATACCCAAATTTCAAATATCAAATACCTTAAAAAATAATCATATGATATTATTGAAATTTTACAGAAATATTGCTTATATCACGTATAAAATTGTCTATATATTTCAAGCTTATATATAGAGACGTTCTCGAGAAATTACAATTCGAAAACCATGTTAAAATATTTTTAAATATATTTGAAATTTAACCTTTCATTTAACCAATTCTTTTGCCTAAAAAACGTATACGAAAGATATTAAAATTCTACTACTAAAAACAATAACTTTTAGAAGAGTGCCCTGGTAGAAACGTTAACGATGCGTTGGCTAATTATTGGTTAATTTTGGAGTTAAAAACGTCACACTATCATTATT
>JAYJLV010051698.1:0-19687 GCA_036873485.1 Torymus texanus
CTCTCTCTCTCTCTCTCTCTCTCTCTCTCTCTCTCTCTCTCTCTCTCTCTCTCTCTCTCCCTCTCTCTCTCTCTTTCTCTCTCTCTCTCTCTCTCTCTCTCTCTCTCTGTGTGTATCTCTGTCATTGTCTAGTGTGCACATTGTCAATGCAAATATAAAGGTGCGAGATTGTGCAAAATATTTAACGATGGATGAATTGAATAATGTTCAATCGTTACGGTTAATTAGGAGACACCGTAATTATGCGCGTAGATGTTATATAACAACGTGCCGTTGTAAAAGTATAGTTCTATTTTATTTAAATCATAGCCTGTTTCATAATGAATGAATAATGCATAATATATTATGTGTAATGTATAATTGTACCTGCGTGTTGTGGTTTCTACAATGGTGTAGACGACGAAAACGAGATATCAAATAATTGAATTGTGTGTGTGCGTGTGTGTGTTTATACATATATATAGGTTCATAGCGATATTATATTAAAAATTACTACTGTAATTATGTAGTTGAGGTAACAAAATAAAATTATTATGGGAGGAACATTAGGAATAATTATAATTCATTCTCTTCAATTATTAATATGTAGATAATCCTTTTAACTAAACATATAGTATGATTTTATATGATTATTGCAGTTGTATGTACATTTATCAAATTCATCTTTATTTATCTTTATCTCAGTATTCGAGAGAAAGTTTCGTAGCGGAAAAGCTTTTCGAGATAACGTCATAGCGTGGTAGTTTTAGAGACCCCGACGATCAAAATACGCTATTTTTAGAAAATATTCATCGTCGGCTAGATTTAGATTAATGGCACCACTAATTCTGTAGTTCCGCGAAAGCTTTTGCTTTAAATATTTTCCTCTCCTGCGCTATAAAAACTTCTATATTTGACCAATAACTCAATACAATATAGCAATCTCTTACCACATTTATGAAAAAATTTCGTATTTATCCTTATATTAAAATTTTATATTTTTTTCAATAAGAAAAAAGGAAGAAGTATGAAAAGCCATTAAAATCGAATCGAACTCGCGAGTATATAGAGCTCGTAGCAGTTGACGCGGAGCTCAGCAAAGTTTTCTAGATTAGTGCATCATCAAAGTGTGACATCATATCTGACGTTCCACTTCTTTCTTTCTTATGGCATCCGTGGCGAGCGTATATATATAGTAAAGCGACGACGACGTCGAAGCGGCGGCCGTATACGCGCGAGCGTGCGATGTGCAACTTTAAGTATGGGCCATTCGCGATGTAAAATGATCTAAGTACTTGTTCTTCGATAGCCAAGGGTATATATAGAGAGCGATAAAACGTTCTGATAAAATAGACCCCTTTCTCTCTCTCTCTCTCTCTCTCTCGCCCTTTTCGTTTTTTTTATTATTTGCGGTAAATTTTTTTATTTTCTATCCGGCTCTGTAAGCCAAGTTGTTACAACGTTATTATAATAATGAACTTTCCCATTCGAAATTTATCGCACGCTACGTTACAGCGTGTACGCCGCGTAGTATTATTTAACCACACTCTTGTGTCGAGTGTTAAACTTGAAGTTTATCTAGTCGTATGTGTGTATAAGGTATACACGTGCGTGTATAGTTTTCTTGGGCTCCGAAAGTTTCATCAGTGACCTATGTACACGGAGTATAGTTGCGTTATTGTGTGCGAAATAATACACCTTGTTAGCCAACAATCATATACGAATTTCAATATGTTTGGTTAGGTATATTCTGACGTTTACATTGCGAGTGGAATTTCTGAAAAATGAATTTTGATTAAAGATATCTGATAAGGCTTAGAAACGATGGTAAAGTTTTAAAAATAGTAAGGTCGATGACCCTCTTAAACATCGACCCGTAGCCTTCGACAACTTGCATTTCGCGATGTGTCATCCGTACCAAAAATACGATCAATAAAATCGAAAATATCTATGTATTCAAACATATAAACTCACTCACTTCTTACTCCATCTTTTTTCCCCTCTCTTATCAATAGCGTAAAACCGTCATCGAGAAATTGACGACATCGTCTATCATCGCGGTAACCACGTAGCTTTCATCTTTCGTAAATGAAAGAAAGGAATATTTGTACAGTTATAGACTAATTTTGTTAAAACATTTTTATTAAATTAAATTAGTAGAAGTTCAGTGATATTTCATAGAATTAATAATTATAAGTTAACAGTCACTCTAACTATTTTCCTCATTTCAATAACAATTTCATAGCATTAATAATTATAAGTTAACAGCCACTCTAACGATTTTCCTCATTTCAATAACAATAAGTAACAAACGTTATATTCAACTCGAGTCATTACCTGGTAATCATAATCAACCATCTTACCTCTATACTTTCTTTTCGCAAAAACGCACAATTAATCCATTTCCCCTATACGTTCATGTCACATACACACATACGTAAACGCGATCATTTCTTATACGCCATACAATCTCCACTCAATTCATAACACTCTCTTATACATACTTCACCATTCAACTGGCGACGTATATACACATACGCCTAGCGACGACAAATTTAAAAAAATGCCCCATCTCCAATCTCGGCAATAATTCCATCCCGTGCTCACACGCACGTACGACACAACGGCTACACATGCATCTCTTCCTCATCTCTCCTCGTTTCCCCTTGTTTCGTTCGAGAACCTTCGGCTCTTCCTCTCATCTCCAAGCGCGCGTGCTCGTATATATATATATATATATATATATATATATATATATACTTTATATACGCACACACACGTCGCGCTCTCGCGGTGCAGTAACACCAGAGTGTAGTCCCCGACTACGCGCGTGCGAGCTTTGACCGCAGGACCGCCGGCAAGCGTCGCGCGGCCTCCCACGCGCGCTCTTTCTCTCTCTCTCTCTCTACACAGCTGAGCCGAAATTGCCTCTTCTCTAGTTCTCTATATCCCTGTCTCTCTCTCTCTCTCACTCACTCTTTCAGCTCCGTTTTGTGTTTATTAAAGCGTCGGAAGAGTTTTCTCGAGCACGCCGCGAACGTTCGGATTTTCTTACTCGAGAGAGGGAGAGAGAGAGAAAATGAGAGAGAGAGTTTATTAACCTCTGGGCGGTAGTAGGAGTTTTTGTCTATGGAGATGCAATTTTCAGAGGAAGTGTGTAAATAGGGTTATGCTGCAGCTGCTGCATGGAAGAGAGAGGGAGTGAGAGAGAACGATATATGAGAGTAGGATGTGTTTATTGCGAGAAGCGCGCGGCTAGATGGCGCTACGATTAGTTTTTTGCACTGAATGGTGATGAATTGTGCACAGGGAATTAAGGAGAAAAGTTGCTGTTTGTAGTACGTGTTGTGTACAGTGTGGTATAGGAGGAAGCGGGCAGCAATGCGCGTATGTGTGTATATGTGCGGGTGTAAGTCTCGTTAGGAGTTTACATAAATTAATCGCCGGAGCAGTGACTAAATTGATGAGCCGCTGGAGAAAGTTTTAATTGAATATTAGCTTTTATAAAAACTAATGTTTGTTTTTAATGGGTTTAATCGTAAAAGAAGATTAGGCCGTTAATTTTAATGAGCCCTAGTGAACGTGTAAATTATAATTAAAAATATCACGAAATCGTTGTATACAGAGAAAAGAAAATCTTTACTATTAATGATGGGTGTTTGGATTTGAACAAATGAATGTTCTTTTATAGTTAGAGAAATTTGTTAACAGTTAAGTCACAAATCGATTGAGTAAACAAACAAATTTAACTATCAACCAATTTCTCTATAAATATAAGTTAATATTCAGTTGTTCATTTCAAAACGTCCGTTCGTTAGTAGTATAATTTTATTTTCTCGGTGTATAATTAATATCGGTGCTCTTTATTTGATTGGAAACATACCGACACTTATTCTGCTTGTTTCTCATGCTACAATAGTGGATTAATCATTGATAATTTGTTGTAATTAATTATTTCATAGTACACACGACGTGTAATTACGTTTATGAACGTGGTAATTTATTAAATTATGAATCGTGGTCAATACACAAACAAGCAAATTAATGTAATATTTCATTTAAACAATCATCAGATTTATTAATAGCAATTATAAATATTTAAAAGTGTGAAAATGAACAGATAATATTTTTTATCTTTTGAATTAAAAACTTGCAGACTGAATTTTCATAGGACATTTTTATGCTTTGCTACACACCGCTATACATTTGAGCTCTTTTATCTTTTAATCTTCTTATACGATCCAAGTTTAAAATGAGATTTGCTCTTCTGTATTTTACATATAATCAAAAAACAAATTTTTTCTCTTGCTTTCACTTAAGTTTCATTGAGATGAAAGTGTCCTTATTAAAAATAAAGTGATAATAATCAATTTAAAAAGCCTTCTTCATTTAGAAAATTAAATGCCAATGGCGGACGTATTACATTTTTCGATTAAAGCTACAATAAACAACAGATCTTTCCTCTGGGTGCAATTAGAGATTGACGAAAAGGGCAAGACAATACCGACAAAACCAATTCATCGAAAATTCCTGGGATAGACAAAACTTTTATACTATTGCAGGCACGCGGCAAATCGATTTTTCCTCCTCCTCCTCTTTTTTCTCGAGCATTCCAAAGCGTGGCGTATCCTCCTAACCCACCCCCAAACAAAATACCATTTCACTTGGCCCCAGCGTTCGCTGCTCCTCCGACTTGAAAAAAAAGAACGAGAAAAAAGGAAGCACAACCGACTCGCGCAGTATTTCCAATCCCCTTAATACTCCTACAAGCGAATCCATTAAAGAGCCGCGAGAGCGCGCGCGCGAGAGAGAGAGAGAGAGAGAGAGAGAGAGAGAGGAAGAAACGGATAATCCCATATTAATAGTCGGCGCCTCTCGCGAAGAAGCGAAAATACGCGCAGGCATCCTCTTCCCCTCTTCACGTGAAAAGCTTCCTCTCTCTCTCTCTCTCTCTCCCGCACACACACACACACACAGCGGCGGATGAATCAATTCCGGGAGCCACGCGGGCGAACGATCGCGACAATAAGCCGTGGGAGGCAGGCAGGCGACTCCCGTAAAATAAATTCCGCGAGCTCCGAGTCGCATATTTTTCTCGGCTGCACTGGCGCAGTAGCAGCAGCTTCCTCTCGTGAAAATCCCTTTATTGGCGCTGAATTATCCCGGTATAACTCTTTTTTCGCCAGCTCGCACGTGCAGCGCCCGATTACGCGGATTACGCTCGCGCAATTCGTTTGTGCGTGTGCCTCACGAATGTGTACATATATATATAGTCGCGAGATGTTGTAGCGTAGTGTGTATATATATATATAGTGTATATAGCCAGAGAGCGATTCGTTTTTTTCTATAGCTGCTGCGAGAGAGAACGAAGACGCATGACGACAGGTGTAAAGGCGTTGTAGATTTGTATTAGCTGCCCACCCCCCTCCCCATCCCCTAACCTCACCCACACTCCACCGGAGGGAATGAGATTTCCAATCGTTTATTTTCGCCGAATTGGAGAGAACTTTTTGTGCGAAAAGCTTTTTTCGCGTGGAGGAAGATGCAGCGGTGGTGTGTCTGTGAAACGAATCTTTTTGGGGTCGAATGGATGTTGGAGATCAGATACTAAACTGCGTGTTTTGTTGCTTTGATGGGTCTATCGCGTGCATGTTTTATTGAATCTATTGAGATTCATCATTAATATTTTTCTCTTTGTTGTTAAATGATTTGGCAAAGAGTAGAAAATTTTATGTAACTATAAAATAATTATTTAAAAATGTAAACAAATGAAAATTTGTAATATTTTCTGACCATGAGTATATGTTAAATGTGATTGGGTATACTAAGAGTGATTATTAAGAAGATATGATGTTAAATATAATTTAATAAAGATTTTACCTTTAAAAAAATTGACTTTATGTACAATGAATGAAAATAAATTTATCAGAGCTATATGAATCATTAAAGTCTATCACTTTGCTTATTGTTATTTCAATTTATACTCTACATTTTTTTCTTCAATGTATTTTTAACGAGAATAGTTATGAAAAATTTAGGACTTGAGAGTGAAAGATAAAGATTGATAAAAAAGAAGAAGGCTTAGAAAAGTATGATTTTTATGATTTTTTTTAACCAATTTATCTTATTTAAAAAGTGGATTTCAAAGTAATTACCTTGTTACTAAAGATCAGGATGCAGTGAATAAAAAAGTTTTCGAAGGCAACTATATTTTTTTAAAGTTAATTATAAAAAACCGTTTTCGCGAGAGTAAATGGTGAAAATCTCAGTATCTCACTAGTTAATTAAAGGAGAAAACGTTAAGTTTCACGATTTAAAGCGACTTTAGACTCTCTTACACAGAGAATGAAGTTACTGTAACCTAGCTTAGTGAATAATTTGTTCGAAGCATTGGAGTAATAAACGATTTAAAGTTTTGCTTCGAAAATTAACAAAGTTTCCTCAATCTTTTTTTTACAACTTGTTTAGCTATACAATAAAAATTTATATGTTCTTCGTATATCTACAAATCGTATTATTTTTTTATATAATAATAATAATTTAATAAAGTATACAGTATGTATGTTGAATTGTTTTGATATTTTTATAGTTCATTAGTTTTGAATAATACAACGTCATTATTATAAAGTACTAATAATGATATCCATTTTAAAGTAGGTAAGAAATTCAATTATTGTAATTACAGTCATTAGATACGTGAAAATTAATAGCTGTAAGGTAACATAATTAACAATGTAGCCCTATTAAAAGATAATTAATTTTCGTGCTTTAAATTATATATGAAGAAATTTTTTTTCCAAAAATTACTGTAACAGTTTGGTTAACCTGGAAAAATTAAAAGAAGCGATTAAAAAAAATTAACGTGATCGATAAAAATTATGGGAATCCACATTAATTGTATGTGGTCTGATTCTTGTTTTGTTTAAATTATGATTCTTAGAAGCGTTTCATAATTAAGTGCATAGTACCTCGTACTACAGTGGTTATCAATATTCGTTATCTTTTTGATCATAAGAAAAGCTCTTAAGAATTCAAAGATGGAGGTATAAAAATTTTCTAATTAAAACTTATCAAAAGGGATATAATGTTCAGTCTCATAAATATACTTTATAGTAATCAATGAATTAAAATACATGAAATATGAATTCCATGACAAAGATAAAAATTAACCTTATACGATTAAAAATGTCAAAGCAGTGATACAGCTAAAAGTTGAGAAATTGTATGAATGAAATCTAAATACTCATACTGTAATTTTTCTTCTCTTCAAGTTTGGTCTTTCCGCATACTATTTTTTCGCAAGTTAAACCCATCTAAAATAATGACATATTCTTCCGTTTTAATTTATCTTTGTGGTAATATTTCAAAAAAGTACTACTTTAAAAATGAAAAACGGTGTAATGCACTTCAGCAATTATATTCCGTGAAAATGTTAGAAATGGTTGTCGGAGGTGTTGAAAAAATTTCACAAAATTAACGTAATAACTTTTACGGCTTCAGGTTGCATGCAACGGAGTAATTTTTTGTGAAAGAGGCGTGAAGTTGCGATTCCAGAATTGCCCGTCGTTACCGCCGTCAGCGAGATGGTCTCTCGTGACAAAAGTTTGCAGCTCTTTCGTGCAGTAAAATAAACTTTAAAGCAAAAAAATATAATAATTAAACATTCAGCATTTCATTAGTAGAAAAATTTACTCTCATTTTCAATTTGTTTCCAGCTCAGTTTAATTATGAATTTTTTGCACATGTTTTCCAACAAACCAATTTAATCCTCCATCACAATTTAAAAATAAAATGTTATCATTCCATCAGAACATCACCTCTAACCTTAATCCTATACAACAATTTTCCAGCCTTAACCCAATCATTCCCTTTATTATCAAGCTGCTAATGCCCCATAACAGGTGGCCGAACTCAAACTTACTAATCCGATTACGCTAATAAATCTCTATGTCATCACCACTGCTTTTTGCTTTACAAGCTTACTCTCCCTTTGCATAATTTAAACTATTCCGACGTTAATAAAATGTGTAGTAATGTTATTCTGTAAGCCCTGCATCTCCGCAGCAGTCCTCTTCTGTTTTCTCATCATCTGGCTTATATATATATATATATATATATATATATGTACGCGCCGGCTGACACCGGCAAGTTTCCGTTCCACGTGCGGCGCATCTTCTTCTTCTTGCCCCCCCCCCTCTCCCACCCCACGCCCTACCTACTTCCCCTCGACCGTCTCTTCTACCCGCGACTTCCACACCACGAATGTATAAAGGGTGCGCGAAAAGTATCCAGACGGTTGAATAACTTTCGCTGGAGTTGAATACATTGAAATGAAGTTTGAAAAGTAGTTACGGCCAAGCGCGGGAAAAGTGCTTTATGACGGTGATTATGCAATTATTAGATATATAGGTATAGGATGAGCTGAATTATTGGCGGGAAAAGGTTTGGATGGGAGGGAAAAACGCGATGATTCAAGGCTAGTTTAAGTTTGCTATTCAAGAATTTATGTGGCTTTTTTATTACGATTCGTCGTTGTTTTTCTCTTCAATTACCTTTGCAAGTTTAAAGACATTTAATAAAGTAATGCGGGAGCTTTTTCAATGGAAATTATTATGTATAAAATCAATATTTGTGTATATGAAACACTGGATTCATTATAACCTTATTTAATATTATGGATTCCCTGGTAGAAATTCGTCTATCGCGAAAGTGAAGATTTGCAAAACAATCATACTTGGACGTTATTTAAACGGACACTAGAAACAAAGCACTTTCAATCTTGTAAGTATGTTTATCTTGGTGTAGCAAATATCACTTTATTTAATGTACTTCACTTCAGTACATTAAAATGTGCATAATTGCCTGCGATGAAACGATTTTTCTTCTATTATTCTCACATTTAATAAATTGGGACTAGAATGACATAACCTCAAAATTTTCTTTTTATTTTTCTAACGAATTTGACACTAAATTGGAAGATATCCAACTGTAACTGATAGCTTACTAAAATATAAACAACATACGTAGGTCAGAAAAACATTTATTATAGCCCTTCCACAGACATTTCGAAAAATGTCTTTATTGTCGTTATTTTCTGTCTCTCTCACTCCTCTCCATTATAACAAGGCTCTTACTGGTCTTTATTTACTAAAAAAACTGACCAACTCTAATACCTTTGAAATAGATAAGAACTAGCTTTGAATATTAGGAGAAAAGCGTTTCATCGGGGGCCACTAACTAGATAAGCGAAATGACCATTTTATGGCCAGTCTCTAATTTAAATGACCATTTAATAGGTAGAAAATATTTTAGATTTCCACCAGGGTTACGGTTGAATTAATAAAATTTCTTTCTCACATTTACGGTTCAAAATTAGCGTAAATATTTTCATAATATGAAAAAAAAGCAAAACTAAAAAAAAAATCATTTTATCCCAATTTCAAATCTCCGAAAAATTGCAAGTTCAAACTACTTTTCCGCACTCACTGCGTATATATGGAGCGCTTGCAGGGCTCTTCACTGTACCACCATTTTCATACATAAACGTGCCGCTATAAGGCTACCAGTGTGCATCGTCCCTACCGCCGCCTTATTCAGTCATCTTGGTACTTTTCATACACCCCGTAAATACGAGCGGCAGAGCAGAGCGCGCGCTTGAACTCGCGTATATGTAGACAGGAAGGCGCATACCGTGGAAGAGGCCCTTCTTATATAAGAACGCTATGCTGCCACCGCCGCTTACGCTATACTCTCACTGCCGCGCGTTGTGCCGTTCATTCATTACAAGTCTCGAGTACTCCAAGGGGATGAGCTAGCTTCCTCTCTCACTCTTCTTCATCCCGTGGATTTTCGCAGACTGTAGAGGCGGTGTATGCGTGCATGCGTATAATAACAACAACGACGATCGCCTCTCGCTTCCTCTCTGATCTCGTTTGTTCGAGTGTTGGTGGGGTAGTAGTGGCTGGTAGAGGGATGTATTATAGCGCGAGGGAGAGCGAGAGAGAGAGAGAGAGAGAGAGAGAGAGAGAGAGAGAGAGAGAGAGAGAGAGAGCAAGCAAGTAAGAGGCAACAGCAGCAAACGCGGATAAGATGGATTAGTTGCGGAAGATCTGGAAACGCGGAAGGGGACCATTAAGTACCATTCCTGCTAACCCGATGGAGTTATACCTTATACCGGCTCCTCCTCCATATCCTCATTCTCTGCGTATATACACGCGAGCTGTGCCGTATGAAAGGAGATTTTCTCGATATGAATGAGTAGGAGCTGGAAGGTATGAAGAGGGGGGGAGGGGGTATTAATTCGATTTTTGTGGTATATGTGTACGCGTGCGTGCGATGACGCTGGTGAATTTTCGGGGTGATTGATGAGGAGAACGAGGAGATGAGACTATTTACTGGCTCGCGAATCCCAATAACGGGGAAATTTTCTATTTGGCTTGGCCGCTCAACTCACCCCCTGACGTCGATAATCCGGACCCGGGATTTCGTCTATGGTATTTGCGCGGTTGATTAATCGTACATGAGTGATTCAGTTGTTATGTAGGTTTATTATATGTGGGATATAAATGATAAAAAGTTGAGGACCCGAGAGAAAGTGGGTAAGGAATAATGATATGTTTTATTAATGAAATCGTACTTGTTTTGTTATCATTAGTTATTAGCCAATTTACTTACCCTTTGTATTACAGACTTTTTCACATGAATACCAAAATGTGTTTCATAATTTTTTAGTTCTATTTTCTTTGATTTTTTATTAGTAACGTTATTATATTTAATATATGAACATATATTTAGGTTTTTGTTGACTCAATTATTATTTTTCTGTTACAGGTAAGTTATCGAGCAACCTTCTTCATATTTGTTCTGTACTTTTGAGTAAGTAATTTATACTTAAAAAAAATTATCGAAAATATTTCGAAACTTTCAGTCGTACTTTTTTAAAGTAATATTTATAAGGGGACTTAACTAATGGAGAACAACTGATTTTTAAAGTAGCGGGCAAGTGATATTCATGAAGCCGGTAACATAAAAAATCTTATTAACTACTTTAGTAAAAAAGCGTTTATTCATTGGTTGGTATTTAACTATTGGGCGAATCATCCTAAGTGATTCAATTCAAATAAATTATATATTTTTTTCTTTTTATATATTCCGCTATGTTCATATATTCTAGTGTAATAGGAATTATAACGATGCTATTTTTACATGTTTTCGTAAATCTGCAAAACGATTTAAAAAGTCAAATTTAGTTTGTCAAAAAATATATTGTCAATATTTTTCAGCAGAACGGAATTCTCGATAAAATTGAAGCCTGCTCGATATGAATATTTTAAAGAATATATCAAACGCACACCTGCTTTGAGGTGCATCTCTATTCAACATTTCTACATATTTTGCTATTTTCGGTATATTTCAGAAAAATAAAAAGCATGTCTTTTTGATGCTTCACAATAGATGGCTGACGCGTTGTTCACGATATTTAACGAAGAATTCGCGTAATATAACAATATTTCATAAGAAAATAGGTAACAATGAAATAATACCTAACCTGTATGAAGAAATTAATTTAAATTTATATAATATTTAACAGTTACATTTTCTTGAATTTCCGTTTAATTCTTAATGATAAAGGCAAAATACATTTGCAGAGAACAACTTCTATGAAAAAAGTACATGTAGCTATTAGAAAACCACTGGTCAAACAATAAAAAGGTCCGAATAATTGTTTTATATTCATCTTTTTCGGAAGTCGTTTATTCGTTTGAATTTTTCTATCAAACAATCTTTTCTCTCGACTCCGAAAAAGTTTTATGAAACCCGATTCGTGCAGTTTGCGAATTATCATATCAACTTTGGGCAATAGCGGCCAATCCTCCCTGGCATAAAGCACCTTAAATATCTCCCTTATCGTGTTCTTTGCTACGTGAACCGTTGCATTCGTAGAATTCACAAGGGGTTTCAATTCGCACATGAAAATGCAAGATATGCGTTCGCCATTTTTCAGTCTCTCAAACGTTTCATAAAAAGTGTTCTCTACTGAATAGCGACGATAAATGGCGGAACGATGAAAATATTCTTTATAATCTTCCAACCCGTATACAAGCAAATTAGATTTTTCTAAATCTCGTATCGACTCTATGGTTGGATTTTTATCTGGTGCCGTGTGCATCGCTCTCAGTCGACTCTGGAAGTAAGAATTCAGCGACATCGTCAAGAATATAAATACCGTAAACAGTAACCTCAGATGCAAACGGCGTGGCTCCTTGAGGCTCGACATGCCCAGCATCATCCGTAAAAATTCAAAGAAGGATTCGCTTACACTCTGGTCGTGAAGAAATTTCAAGAAAAATGTCGACAAGAAGCTAGCCGAGATTATTATTCCCCAAAATGTCAACGGAAATGTTAATATGAACTTTTCAGTTGTGGTACGCTCTTTCATTTGTGCCATGGCACACAAACCTCCAAGTTCAATTGGATAAGTGTACTCATTCCAAAAAACATGCTGAAAGAGTGCGTTCATTATAAAGTCGAGTTTATCGTTAATTAAATCTTCAAAAATATCACAAGGGACGTTTGAATAATCACGCAAGCAGATTTCCGGATATATTTCAATATTAGCGGTGGCGTTCATATGCTTGAATATTAGATGAGTTATAAAACTTGTTTGCCCGAGAAATTTTTCAAATCCTTTCTTCGTTGGATCATATAATACATTTTTTAATGGAGAAAATCCTACGCCAACTTTTATTATATATCCAGCCAAATCTTTAGTTTTTTCAAAGTTCAAGTCCTTACAGAAAGTTACATTCGTATCTATAAAAAAAATTAAATTGTTCTTGTTATAAGTACATTTTAATGTACTGAAGTGAAGTATATTAAATAAAGTGATATTTGTTACACCAAGATAAATATACTTACAAGATTGAAAGTGCTTTGTTTCTAGTGTCCGTTTAAATAACGTCCAAGTATGATTGTTTTGCAAATCTTCACTTTGTATTATATTCCAAAATTCAGGAGCAAAATCGTTGAATGGATTAAATGTAAAAACTTGAAGTTCTTCTTTTTTGTTAGTACACAGCATCGCCGCTGATAAGATATTGAAAGACCACACTAAATGCAAAAAGTTTCGTACTTCATCACAACCCGTGTTGAAGTTTCTGTTTACCACCAGGAAAAATCCTTTGTAATCCCACAAAGTTGATTCTCGGATATTTTGTAGGGCATAGTACAATGCATCTTCTGAGTTTATAATGACTACGTATGTTTTAGATGTAAATGTTATTTGTTCAATATCATGTTTTACCGACTGAAAATTTTTTTTCACGAGTTTGTGTTGTTGAAGAATCCTGGTTTCATATATGCCCATTAATCTTATAGGTGTCAGCGAAGTAAAAGTTTCGTTCAGGAAGAAGAAGTCTTCATTAGTCCAGTCACCAGAAAGAACAATGGCTCCCGTTTTATCTTCGAAACAACTTTGAATTATGTTCACCTTAAATAAAAATTATACACTGCAAATATTCTGTAAATGATTTGGAATAGTAACAAATGTATATATAGAAAAGTCTCACTGTTAATTTCGACATACTGTTTTTACTTTTGATTCCATTAATAATATGCAAGGAGGCGATTCCTCTAAAAAGTATGTAAATCAAAACATTTCTGAGAATCATTTGTAGAATTACATTAATACTCTAATTAATCTTTTAATAACTGAAAGCACATTTTACTAACGGTACAGTAAAGACAGCAAAAAGACGTGTTACAGTTACGACGAACATTTCTGGACTAATAAAAAGAAATGTTACCTTTTTTATTTTTACCCGTGAAATTTCCAGTAATCGATTATCCTTAAATCATCATTACCTAATGTTCCAATTACAATCTCCGATCTGAAAGATTAAAAGCTTTTTTACACATGGAGAAAACATATACAACTTCTACTTTGGTATCGTCACGGGCAATAATTGCCCATTTATGTATAACATAGAATGGTTATTCTGTTGTATTATCAGCAAAAAATCACAGCATGACCCACATTTATTCTGAAATGTCTTTTGGTACTCATTATCTCATAGCTGAAAGTAAGTATTTTTTTTCCAAAAACGTTATGACACGTGATTACATCTACGAAAAAAATTTTGTATCAAAAAGTGTTAACATAAATCCTAATATATTCTATTAATTTTATATAATTTCTCGATTCATCCTGAAGTGATTTTACTTTTAGAAAATATATTTATATATACGTACTTGATTAAAATCGCGTCCCTCCAGCTTGCCCTTTAATTACATGTGTAATTTAGTATAAATTCTAATGGCCTACGCCTAATGACTCTACAAATGTGTACTTAATTTAATCTCTCTCTGCTAAGAAACTCACTGAAGTTATCAGACCAGAACACTTTGATGCGTGTGTGTATGTGTTCACTTTTTCCGTTCTATTTATAATTACGAGTAACAAGTATTTAATTTCAAGAAGCAAGAAGTAAACCATTTTGAATAAACAAATCGCACATGCATATCAAAAATAAACAGAGGTACTCGAAAGTTCGTATAATTGTCGGTAATGTGCGGTAACATACAATTTGCGGTTATTATGTTTGACTTAATTTACATCTTGATAATTTCGTAGAACGACGTGTTTAAGTTGGCTTAACTTACATGAAACCGTAAATTAAAATTTTCATTTTAATGAGCAGTGCATTAACAGAACCAAGAAGAGTACTTGGAATTTTTTAAACATTTTATAATTATTTTTTTAGATGTAATGTAAATTTTATTTGGTGAAATAATAAATAAATAAATGACTTCAAACTTTATTAATGATAATCTAAATTTTTAATTTACGTATTTCACATAACGTGCCCCTATACTGAATAATTTATCATTAATTTACACACCGTTAACCAGCATTCATTGTCAAACAATTTCGTCCATCTAATTAAGAGGGTACCAAATTTTGAGAATGATGTTATTATTTTGTTTAAACTTTACTAAAAACCCCCTAATTATTTTGACCTCTGGTTTCGGCATATCATTTGCGCATTAAACAACTTAAAGGAGTGTACTCTTTGTTTTGGATAATTCATTGTATTTATTTTTTTACAAGATGAAATAGAGGAGTCGGTAAGGTAGGACTATGGTACACCCTTAATATTATCAACGAAAAATTCGTAATCAAAGTCCCACTCGAAATCTAAATTTCACCACCTAAATTCAGCGCCATATTAATATATTAATTCGTCAATCCAACACCCATCAATACCTAATTATCATCAATCACTTGGACTTACACAGTGCTCACCCTCCTGTTGCCTCTCACACTCATCGTTCCCCCACCCGCGTGCCAAAACAATAATTCACGTTTCCCATCAGTCCGCGGCACTCGGCCAATTAAAACCAAATCCCCGTTCCGCTCCCGTGCTTTTACCGTCCGTCAAAATTGATAACAACTAAGAAGGCCACTTAGCTGTCGCGTGCACACACACAGACACGGTGCAAAAGGGGAGAGCGACAATGGCCCCCATAGCGCGGCGTGCATAATGTAATCGACTTTGCTGCCTGGTCCCTCTCTATCTGTCTCTCTCGCTTTTGCTTTTAGAGCGCCGCCACGATTATTATTATCATTAGGTCTCGACTGTTCTCTGTGGTCCTGGACAGTGAAGCCGAGTACGAACGAACGTACAAAAAATTCGCGCTACGGACAAATGGATACTGCCCGCGGGTGAATGCTCACGCGTGCGCGCAGTATGGACAGACGGGAAAAATATTAATAGATGGAGAGGAGAGGAGGGAAAAAGAAATGAGGATTAATGCTGAACGAGAGGTAGAGAGAGAGAGAGGGGGAGGGAAATGTGCACGCGTTGAAGCTGTATAAAAGGCTAAGCGGAAATAAAAAGTCGTCGAGGATGTAGTAGTATGCTCTTCTCTCCGCGAGCTTTGACGGCGCTGCAAAAGGAAAGCCAGGAAAAAATAGACATATATCCGCAAGTAATAAGGATTTACGGATGTACTGGGAAAATATGTTGTTTAGTTTTTAATAAAATCTTTATAACGCAAACGTCCGTTGTCGAGGATAACAAATATTTAAAATAAATATACATAAATTCAGCGTCGGTGTAACATTATCGGTTGTGTTCCTTCCTTTCTCTCTGTATCTTTTTTTTTCTTCAGCTTTCATCGAATGCAAAACTAATATGGAATGACCGCGGAGGTAGCAGTGAGGATACCGCGCCGCGAGGTTTAATGTGTACCAGAGTTGCTGCTGTGGTGACGAGTGAAATTTATATTGAATCGAGGGATCCTTCATGTGCGTTCGCGCGCTTTATTACCGCCATTACACGTGACCACCTCTCGTAAATTCAATAATCAATATTACGGATGTGCACGGTAACGTGTATGACATGTTCCTGCCACCGCCATTGCCTGTGGATAAGGTGTCCGCGCGGTTCGATGGATTGTGGGTGTGTATGCGTTGGTTGCATGTACGAAATGTACCCTTGATGGTGGGAAATCGTGTTTTGCAGGAATTCGAATTTCCGGGATTTGTCGCTGATGTTGTCATAGGGATTTTTTTTATATGTTCGTATTTTGAATTATTATTGTTTTGAAACATAACTTGCTGGAAACGTATTGAGAGTGACGTAAAGTATTTATTAAATGTAAATTTGAATGTGAGATTAAAAGTCAGATGAAAATATAGTTTTCATTCTACAAACATATGTAGAAATTCACAAAAAATTGACCATAACTTGTCTGAAAAAATAATGACGAAAAAAAAAACAGTTGAAGCACACCTCGGAGAACTGATTTTCCTTATTCTATAACTAATATAGTCCACGAAAATAATTTTGAACATAGAAAATCGGGATAGTGTTTTTCAGAAAGTTGCAATTCATGTTTGAAGCTCTGAATGCAAAATAAACGGTTTTTCGTTATTCTCACCAACATGATATAGATATTAAATGATCTCATAATAACAGGATTTGATTATAACTTTTTTATGATTCAAAGCTAGAGAATATGAGCTTTCATTTGTTTTCTTTTTAAATTGAAAAATGTTGATTCCTTGCAAAGCTATCGAAGTTCAAAGTTGAGTAACGAAATATGTATACGCAGTCGAACAGTGAATTTCAGGGATTAAACACTGCATTTTTGCTCAATTTTGAACTTCTATAACTTTGCAAGAAATCAAAATTTTTCAATTTTAAAAAAAGCAAGTGAAAGCTCATGTTTTCTAGCTTTTAATCATAAAGTTATAATCCAATCTTGTTATTACGAGATCATTAAATATCCACATCATGTTGGTAAAAATAACGAAAAACCGTTTATTTTACATTCAGAGCTTCAAACACGAATTGCAGTTTTTTGAAAAACACTATTCCGATTTTCTATGTTTAAAATAATTTTCGTGGACTACATTAGTTGTAGAATAAGAAAAATCAATTCACAGAGATGTGCTTCAACTTTTTTTTCGTCATTTTTTCAGACAGGTTATGGACTACTTTTTGTGAATTTCTACATATATGTTTATAGAATGAAAAATATATTTTCATGTGATTTTTAATCTCACATTGAAAGTTATATTTTATAAATAGCTACATTTCATGTATATAGTTTTAACAAAAAAAAACAAAAAAAAAAAATAATAATCTGCAACAACACGAGTTACGTCATTTTAACAGTTTCCATTCCTTCGTATACCTGTAGCTACGGATTTGCGCATTTCAAAAAGAAGGAAATCATTTCATTTCATCTTAAGAAACACATTACTCGTGTTTTTAAGGTTTTCCTTTTCTTCCTAAGCACGAGACTATTTTTTCCAAAACTCATACTTGTTATACAAATACGAGTATGCAAGAGTCATGTTCATAAAGCCTTTTTAAGGAAACCATTCTATTCATTTTCTTCTCGTATCTCTCCAAGACTTTTTCTACCCAGCTCTCGGGAGATTATTACCGGCGGCGTACGCGCGCGGGCGTGCGTTCACAGAAAAACGCTGAACCTTACACCGGAAATGTAGCAGTTTTCTCCGTAATTACGTATGTAAATTTTTCCACCTCTCGCGTTGTCGGCAATGGACGGCTACAGGGCTTGCGCGCTTACTACCCGTGTTACGACGTTATACTGCAAGTTTTAAAAAGCTTTCGTCGTTCGTTGAAGTTATTCCTGTACGGTTTGTTGTTTCGAGTAAAGCAACTTTGATGCTATACAACCACACACGAAGAAATACCACTAATAAGGCTATGTGGCGTCCCAGTTAGTTGTGGTGGTGGTCACGAGCAATTACGGACTAATGGTTATATATGTACGCTGCGGCGCGCGTTTCAAGTGTATTGGAAAATGAAAAAATGTGGTTCGCTGTCGGATCGAATCATTGTTATACGAGAAAACGAAGAATTATGATTTCAAGTACAGAATGATTAATGAGTTTCATATGTACGTTATTTTTAAAACAAATCTAGTTGAAAATTGCATTAGAGAATAATGTAAAAATTTTATATGATATACTTTCAATGGCTACGATTAAAATTCATTAACAATTAAGTATTGTGACTTAATTAGTTAACAACCTACATAAGCTGAATATATAAATCGATTTTGCAGTGCTACAGTGCACTGTAAGTATAATTATCACGGTAATGAGGAAACGAGAGAATGTATGAAGGAAAGTTTTTCTAGGTTCACGATGAAAAGCTTTACGCAAACTGAAATGGATTTTAATTTCGTTATGGAAATCTGTAGGATTTAAGCTGCCAAGTATACGTATATGTTTTAAATTTACGTAAATGCAATCTAATAATGTAAGAAAATTATCTAGCTAATCTTATTATGAGTTATTTTATCTTATAAGAACTATTAGTATCACGCAGCTCAACCTTTCTTTATGTTATATAAACATTTCAAAGAATACTCATTTATAAAAAAAATATTTTTATATTAACAAGAAATTAATATAAAAATGGAACTTGCATCAAAGCGAGAACAAAGAAATAGATTTTCTCGTACTATTAATTCATTGATTTAAAATTTCATTATCCTTTGAAAGTTGTCACCAGTCCGATCGCGAAGACGGTTTTACAGCGAAGAGAGAAGCATCGAACCAAAAGCATCAACGGGTGGAAAAACAAAGTGAAAAATGAACTAACGAATCGAATGTACACATGTGTGCGGAAATAAACAGACAAGACGATTGTATAGAGTACAACATATACCGAATCGAGAAAGACACATCACCGTTCGACAACGGCAAAAGGAAATGGAAAGATCGCGAAATAAGACTGAGAAATAAGAAGAATTAACGTGCAACCCAGAGCCGAACAAAAGCCGGAGAAAGCGCTCGCAAGAAGCGTTATACACACATATATATGCATGACTGTCGTCGTCGACGGTGTGTATACATACGTATAGCGCGATATTCGCGAAATAGCGCATGAGAGACGAAAAATCGCGCGGGTAGAGTGAGAGAAACGGGGTTAGCCGGCAGGCCGAAGATCTACAGAGCAGCAGCGACGACGTCGGCGGCGAAAGAAGCGACACACTCGATGTTCCCGATAATGTCGTAGTACAGTGCCTCAAGATGGATGAGCACGCGCATCGAGATTTTCGCCTGCGCGTATGTGTGTCTTTTCCTCTCTCTCTCTCTCTCTCTATCTCTCTCTCTCTCTCTCTCTCTCTCTCTCTCTCTCTCTCTCTCTCTCTCTCTCTC
>JAYJLV010051709.1:0-19685 GCA_036873485.1 Torymus texanus
TGTGTGTGTGTGTGTGTGTGTGTGTGTGTGTGTGTGTGTGTGTGTGTGTTTGTGTCTGTGTGTATAAGTATAAAGCTTCGTTTTTTTTGTCATGTTTACATGGGAAGGAAGGTGGTTGTTGCGTTAGTGTGTTGTCGGTTGTTAGCCGTGGGTGTTTGATGTGCGAATGCATGGGTTTGTTGATGAGAAACGAGAAAAAAATGGGAGAAAAAGTATAGATGAAGCCTGAAGGAGTGACCCGTGCTATCCTTTCTTTGAAAAGAATGTTTACTATTTATTAAAAAAGTGTAATAAATCATTTTTATTTGCAGTGGAAATATAGTATTACTGACATATTAGATAATGGCTTATTATACTCACTAGGAGAGGGTCAGACCTCCGGATCATGGATTCGCCTGAAACTTTGGGATAAGTTATTGGACGTAGAAATATGAATAAAACTGCATTATTAGACCCTAATGCTAAAAAAAAATGGAACCTATGGACATTTTAAGTTTTATTTTAAAAAAAGTCTTGAAAAAGGCCTCTTCTTAAAATGGTAACCATTTCTATTTGAAAATAGAAAAATGTTGATTCCTTCCAAAGTTATAAAAGTTTAAAATTGAGCTCCGAAAATGCACTGTTTAATCTCTTGAAATTGACTGTTAAATTGCTTGTACATTTTAGTGCATTTTCGATGCTCAATTTTAAACTTTTATAACTTTGGAAGGAATCAACATATTTCTATTTTTGAAGACATGAATGAAAGCTTATTTCCTCTAGTTTTATTTTCTATTTTTGAAATGATATTTAACATTTTTCAAATAGAAATGATTACCATTTTAAGAAGAGGCCTTTTTCAAGACTTTTTTCAAAATAAAACTTAAAATGTCCATAGGTTCCATTTTTTTGAGCATTAGGATCTAATAATGCAGCTTTATTCATATTTCTACGTCCAAAAACTTATCCCAAAGTTTCAGCCGAATCCGTGATCCGGAGGTCTGACCCTCCCCTAGTCAGTGTTTTTCCATCAAAGTAATATAACGATAAATAACGAAATATCAATATATTATTTGTTTACTGTTTCATTCAGTTATGAAACCAATCCGTGTACGCGTCATGTTTATTATAGCTTATAACAATGATATTTTAATTAAGAAACCCAATACATAGCTGCACTTGATTAAACGCGCCATTGATTTTTATACAAGTATTTTGACACAATAATAATAAACGTGTAACTCATAATATATTCATTTGCCTTTATTTAAACATTTCCGTAATTCACAAAATCGTTGCCTATTATTCACATATGTATGACCGAGTCTGTCATATCGAGAGGTCAAATAATAGATTTTCATGGAACTCTCAGAAAATGTTTTACTACTTATTCCGGATACCCCTGAATTTTTTCCGATTTTTTTGACCCATACTTTTGAATATATCAGAGGTTAAAAACTGATTTTTTATGATTTTTTGCATTTTTGGCCAATTTTCATTAATTTATAACTACTCAGAGAAGAATATTTCACGATAGACATAAGAATATTTTTTTTTTTTGTAGAATTGTCTCATCTTTTCAATACAAATTTTTTAAAGCCGTACGTATATACTTTCACTTAAATATATGCAAATGAAACATTATATCGGGGGACAAAAACTAGATAAGCGAAATGACCATTTTATGGCCAGTTCCTAATTTAAATGACCATTTAATAGGTAGAAAATATTTTGGATTTCTACCAGAGCAGGGTTGTCCGAAATTTTTTAATATTAATGAATTTTTTATCTCAATAACGATGCAAAATTTCGAAATATCTTACATAGACTTTTTTCTTACCATTCTTCGTAGATTTTAACTATATTTTTTCAAACCTATATAAGACTTTTTTTTAAAATCACTAACTGAATGAATTCTTTTAGATCCAAAAACGGTCGATAAACATTGCAGGGCTCATACGGATACTTTTGGACAATAAAAAGGTATCTTTATGAATTTTTTGGTAGAGAAATTCCTAATCAGACTTTTAATTTTCTAAACTTATATGTTTCATTTGCATATATTTAAGTGAAAGTAAATACATACGGCTTTAAAAAAAACTTTATTGAAAAGCTGAGAAAATTCTACAAAAAAACTATTCTTATGTCTATCGCGAAAAATGCTTCCCTGAGGAGTTATAAATTAATGAAAATCGGCAAAAAATCATTTTTTAGCCTCTGATACATCCAAAAGTATGGGCCAAGAAAATCTATTTTTTGACATCTCGATTTGACAGACTCGGCCATATATATATATATCCTTGCAATATGAAAACGAGACAGGCGAACACGCGCAAGTTCGCGTATTATTCTTATGCTGATAGAGAGAACGTGGGGGGACAATGGAACGCGCGTATTGTCGAGTCGCTTTGCTGCCCCCGAGCGGATGCACCCGCGCGCAGCCTTGCGGATTTTTAAAAGGAGTGGAGTAAAAAGTTCATGTGTGTGTTTACATAATGCAAATACTGTGTGTGTATATGTATATATTATGCGTATATGGTACATACCTTCTGAGGGTGGCAAGTCGGTGCTCCTGGGCGCTGATATAGCCATGCAGGGTGTCGATGAGCACAGCCTCCGTCTCGAGGAGCTCCTCCATGTCCACAAGGGCGGTGTAGAGTTCGCCCTGGCAGCTGGGCACGTATAGAAGGCTGAGCGCACACCAGGCGAGTAACCAGCGCCGCTGAGATGTCATCGTGAGATTACTGGATGGATGACCTCGTGCAAACTGCGAATAAAAGAAGCAAGAGATGGACGTTGTAATTGATTGATCGAGTGAGAGCGATTCTTTTATTTATTTATTAAACATTCAACAGGTATATGCGCTTGATACAAAGAGATATATTAAAAAAAATAAAAGTGGCATGAGGTAGTTGCGTATAACTGAAATAATTAAAATTGCGAAGTAAAGGGCGAAGAGCTTAAGTTAGATTTACGGGAGGATTCATGAAGAGATCTGGAGGATCGAAGGGAAGAGGTTAAGTAACGTTGTTGAAACAAATCCTATATTAAATAACAATTTGATTATTATTTTTTCATATTATGGTTCAGAATGAAAAAGAGTTTTAGCTTCTATGTATAGTATATTATAGGAGGTTATCGGAAAACTCTCAGAAAATTAATTTTGTTAATTATGTATAAAATTGAAGATTTTTAACTTTTACGATTAATTATGATGCTTCTTAAATGTTATCTTTATTTAGTTCAACTCTGTACTCGCTAAATTTTCTTTTTTGAACAAATGCCAGCCATTACTGTACGCCGACGAAAACGACTTTTTCGGTTTACATTTAGATTGAACACAAATTTGCAGAAAAATACTTTTACGTGTACAAAGGATTAAAATCATTGGTATACCACCAAAAAATCAGTATAAAATTGTAGTGAGAAAAAATATCCGCATTTAAAAATTACGGTATCTAGTTCTTGAAATTACATCATAACACAATTCCCATACTCTCCATTTGACGAAAGAACCGGCTCCCTCCGCAATCAGACAAACGATCCACTTTCCGAACCGAGACCTTATCATAATAATTCCGTCGGTCCGCCGTTCCCCTTTCCCACTCCACATCCAAACGGTCACTCACCCCACCCCGCGCAACAAACGCGCAACCGAGATTCCCCTCGAGTTATCCCTGGCCCCGCGGGGCAATAGCCCATTCGCAGTGTGAGAGGAAGGAAGAGAGAGAGAGAGAGAGAGGGAGAGAGAGACACTTCGGATTAACAATCGCGACGCGGAAAAGATATCCACTGTCGGAGAGAGAGAGAGAAGGGAGGGGGGTGCTTCGGACGAATCGGTCCGCGCTGCTGCTTTGCCGTTTGCCTTGGAATTTACCTACTCTATGTACGCACACACGCAAACACTGGCTCGCTCTCTCGAGCAATTCTCGTTTATAGAGGCGAAACGGTAATAGTGCGCGCTCTCTTCGTCTACAGTTCTTGTTTTTTTTTCTTTTTACTCGAGCGAGTGAGATTTTTTGTTTAAAAAAAGGGGGGAGGGGTGTAGAGAGGGCTTGTGGTGAGTGAGGAAGCAGGAAGTTTTAGTAAAAATGAGGATTCGCGTTGGTACGGATTTAATTGACGGTGAGTTAGAGAAGGTGGGCGAAGATTATTCGGGGTTCGGAAGAAAGAGGAAAAGTGGTTTGGCGTTGGCAAAAGTTGGTAATTAGAAAATTCGGGAAGGATAAAATTAACTTTTGTTTGTTGTTAATTCCAGTTTTCGAAATGAAAAATGCGTTAAATGAAAGGGCAAAAAGACGTAAACCTGATGATGATCTCCGTTTTCTACAAAGAAAAAGTGATTTACTTGAAAATGGATAAACTGTTTCTTTGTATACAGTATTCTCAACAAACGGTGAATTTGAAATAAATAAATGTAAAACCAGTTACAAGCCTCGTCTAACACAGAACACAATTACTTTTGCAATTTCAACATCCACACCCGCGTTAAATCTTTAAAATTCACGCACACACACCTTCGTACCGAACAAAAAGAAACTGAAAATCCCCACGGTAACGAGATAAAAATCGCTTTGACACCTCTCCACACGAGCACCCTCCCGAATCTCTCATCAAATTAATTTCCCAAACGTTACCATCAACCACCATCACCACCGCGTCGTCGTCGTCGTCGTCGTCCTTCCCTCGACGACTCTCAAATTCATTCCTGCTACTTGAGCATATCCCTGCAAACCCACACCCACCGCTACTCTCCCCCCAGTTTTACGCTTGCGGGGCTAAAAACCTCGCTCTCGAAAAAGCAAATCCGTCGCCTACTTCGCACTTGAGGCTCCCGTCGGGCGCGCGACAATCTCGACTACTTCCCTTCCTGTTCGCGCGAGAAAAAAAAAAGAAGAAAGCGACGAGGGAGGGAAGCTTCCTCCCTCTCTCTCTCCCTCTCTCGTCGCGCTTCGACACGCACGTGCACACGTGCGCACCTCTTAATTAAATTCTCGCACTCCCATCGCTCTCTCCTTCTCCTATATACCGACGAGCCTTTTCATCCCCGATAAGGAACGCATGTGTGCACGCGAAAATCATCCACGCGGCGGTGCGTGCTTCTCGAAACAAACGGGAGAATTCTCCGCCAGTTGCTGTGTGTGTATATATATATACATAGAGTCCCTTTCTTTCAACCCTTACATAAAATCGCGGCAGAGCGCGTTCTCCTTCGCGACGACAGCTTTATGTTAATTAAAAATTAGTCGTGGAAGAGCCGTTTCTTTTGTGATGGTGGTGGTGTAATGAAAACCGTGACGACAAACGCTGGAAGACTACTTTTTTCTCCTTCTCCCCCCCCCCCCGTGCGGGCTTTACGAGGTTTTATGAGCCGCGCGGGAAGTTAATTAATGGGACTGCAAATAATTGCTTCATCCTAGGAGCTCCAGGGGACGTTCATACTTTTTTTAATGCGCTACTGATTTGATACAGTAACTGTTGATACGTTTTAAGATGCAAGGGAAAAAGAGTTCGTGGTGCTCGTCACGTGCTTGACTTAATTTTGGTTCTCATTGCGCACGTGCTTTACGTGGTCGACAGGTTTTGGTTGGGATCGATAGCACGAAATTTGAATTTATAATTTGTAGAATGTTGGAGTGGATCTCGGGAATCATTTTAGTTAAACAAGTCAATAGGGAGTAAAAGTTAAATTGCAACAATTATATCGCATGAGATTATTATTTAATACATTTTCAATCATTAGTATAGATTAAATATGCTTCAATCATTACATCATAGTTAGAACAACAACGTTTCAACATCATACATTATGTTATACTGAGAGAAATGTCGTAGTAAAGTTTATTATATATCTGTAACAAAAATTACTATATTTTATAGTAGCCATGGGATATACTCGATTTATGAGAAATTTTCTTACATAAACACTGATAATTACCACGTATCTAATAAATTTTACTATCAATATCCTCGAAAAAGTACTATGGTACGAAAAAAATGACTACATAATATAGTAAAAATTTATAATTTCAGAATGTATTATAATAACTATTTGATTTTTTTTTACGTTCTATCAAGATCGGTTATATTGACTTTGTGAGAGGTCCTGTGGAAGCCAAGGAGGAGGTTTTCGGTCCTCCTTGTCCAGCTTATATTACATGTATTAGTCTCATGTTTCAGGGCTTAGGGGGTTGGGTTAGGTAAGGTAGGTTAGGTAGGAGAGATAAAAAGGACAGGCATTATAAAAAAACGTACTTACAGTTGTCTAAATAAATACACAAGATACTGTTACATACGAGATGGGAGGCGAGTGAATGAAATGAATAAGTCGCGTAAAAAATATGCGACAACCGGGATTCGGAACACACGGACCAGCGGATTCTAATCCGGCACTCTATACCAACGGAGCTAATGTCGCGAGACTTACTCGAAGGCCTCGCACGCATCTTATTCTTATCGTTATGCTACTCAGAAACCACATGATCTTTTTTTCATTTTAATAAATTGATTTTACTTACGAATAATACAATCGATCATTACCTCTAAGAAAAATAATTATGTTATACAATAACATTATGAAATAGAATTTGCTATATTGTATAGTAACATTTTTCTACATTATATAGTAAATTTTAAATCCACAAAATTTTGCTATATAGAATAGTAATTTTTGTTAGAAAGTGAGTATATCTTACCATTTATACGTTATATAGCAATTTTTGTTATATTTGTTGTAAATTTTACTACGACATTTTTCTCAAAGTATAAATAATTGATCTGTATAATCCTGTAATCTAATATTGGAGGATTGTAATATTTATTATATGTAACGAAATCAATAAATGAATTGTTTAATGGCAACATCCGACATCCGTTGATTGAGTAATTCCTGCCAAGTGTTAATAATAAATTAGCCAAGATCGTAACTTATTCGTAGAATTTCATAAACCGACGTCTGTCCATAAGAGACATTGATAAGGGTACTATAAGAAAAACATCGACAATACAACGGAAACAACATATTTTCTATTATTTTATGAAGAACAAAAAAAAAACGATCTGAATAATACGCGTCCCATTGAAAACACACGATACGACGACGAGTGTTTACATCGGAACATCCAGAGCGTGCATGCACGCTTCTTCGCCAATGGCATAAACGTATACCGACATATTTCACAGCATCCCTGTCGTCATCCGATCGAGCTGTAATGCTGTATACTATACTATATTTGCGTTCTTCCTCTCGAAGACTCACGCGCGTATATATATAGTTGATGGAAATCGTATTTTCGCTGCACGCTGCTGTGCGTTAAAACATAGAGAGAGAAGGAGAGAGAGAGAGAGAAAACCGTAGCATGCGCAAAGTAACTGACTCGTGCCACGGGAAATTCTATATCCCGTGGGCATTCGCTATACTGGGCATCGTGTCTTTATTCGCGATTAATATATATATATATATATGTGTGTACATTCGTGCTCGCTACTGTATAAGACTGTGTGTGTGTGTGTGTATATTTCCGTAGTCTATTACCGGGACGAAACATTCGATACGCTGCTGCTGGTGCTTGTCAAAGGCATGAATGCCCGCAAGGTGATGAGAGGATGACAAGAGGTGAGCGCACACATGTATGCCTGTACTTAGCGATTGAATTTAATATAACAACTTGTTTGTTTAATCTGAAAAGACCTGACGTTATTAGTGGAATGGAGAAACGGAGAAAGCGCGCATGATGCGGTGATATAATAAGATGAGGTTGGTTGGCTGATGAGAGCTGCTTTGTCGTCCATCGCAAATGGGAAATACAAACGGTTGTTTATTATCTGTCAGAGTAAAAAAGGTTTGAGATATCTTTTATTGAATTTACAGATGGAATTAAAATAAACCATCCCTGGTAGACAATAGATCAATTCCAGTGATCAGTATATATTAATAAAGAAAAGGCATTTCTACACTTGAGGTTAACATCGGAAGTAAATTAGAACTATTTAAAACTTATGATTGTATTTTGAAGCATCTATAATAATATTTTCACATGTACCTACAACAAATTATTCTTCGTCAGTAATATTAAAATGATGGTCGTGTGACGTATTTAATTTTAAAATTGAGAAATAGTTCGTCCCTGGTGGGAATCCAAAATATTATCAACCGATTAAATGGCCATTTAAATTAGGGACTGGCCATATAATGGTCATTTCGCTTTTCTACTTTTTAGACCACGATGAAACGCTTTATCTCGTAATATTCGAACATTTAATAGATTGAAAAATAGAATGAGTTTAACGAATATTTGCACAAACTAATTCTTATCTATTTAAGAGATATTAAAGTTAGTTAGTTTTTTTAGTGAATAAATGACCAGTAAAAGCCTTATTATAACGGAGAAGAGTGGGAGAGACAGAAAATAATGACAATAAAGACATTTTTTGAAATATCTACGAATAAATTCTTTTTTGACTTTCGTATATTGTTTATATTTTAGTAAGCTATTAGTTAAAGTTGAATATCTTCCAATTTAATCTCAAATTTGTTAGAAAAATAAAAATAAAATTTAGAGGTTATGTCATTCTAGTCCCAATCTATTAAATATGAGAATAATAGGAGAAAAAGCGTTTCATCGCAAGCAATTAACTGGCCATTTTTCCTACCCATTTACTAGGACTCTGGCCATTTCGCGATAGACGAATTTCTACCAGAGGTGAGACGGTGGTTACCATTTCTACCAGGGACCTGGGCAAATTGTTAAGAGTTATTAAAATATTTTTGTCGATATTTGCTATAGTATCCTATAGTACAAGTCATGTTTTTGCAACTACATTGCCTCCAAAGAATTTTTTGTCAAAATTTTAAGGTAAAATGAATGACAGTAGTGCCTGAAGAACACCTCAATCTGTTTTACGTAATTTTTCTTTTTACTTCGTTGTTGATGGCAATAATTTTATGTTTTTTATAAAATATATTGACGTCTTATAAGAATAACGTATATAATAGGATATCGTATTCGATTTTTTGAAATAAATTTTATAAAAAAAAGCTATTCAAGGTATACAATAGAACTACGAGAATGGAAAAAAAAAATACGAGTAAAAAATCGAGAAAAGAATATAAATTCTGTATTTGTGATTCTCGGATACAACAGAACAACTGGAAGCTTTTGCTGCATTTCAATTCGAAATAAACAAAAATGAAATAGCACAAATTCTAAAGCTTTTCTTTTAACATACCAATGTGTACCAAAACTTAATCTGGCTTCCAAATACGAAGAATCGCCAACACTCTCGGTGGAATAACATCAATACAAACCGCTTAAATTTCTATCTCTCTCTCTCTCTCCAATAATCAGCACTCACAGAACCATCAATGATAAAGCACTCTCTTCGCCCCCCCCATACTCAACCATTCCCACAAAAGCATTGCACAAATCCCTTTATCTCCCGATTCTTTTATTTTATATACACGCACATAGCGTTTCCAAAACTCCGATATACCAACACACTCCCACGACGCGAGAGAACAGATCCTCTTAACTCTCACCCGCACACCGTCTAAACCCAGAGCAGTACACAATTTCTGCAAACAAAAAAACAGAAAAGAAGAACGGAACGGACTAACGGAGGGGGGAAGCTACAAAAGCTGTACAACGTGGCGCACGCTGTATACATATATGTATACGGTGGCGGCGATGAAACGAAGAGTGCGAGGACGCGATAAACACGGTAAGTAAGGACAAGAGTCAAAGAGACGACGAGGATCCCGTGAAATACGAGCTCTGCACACGCGCGGTGTTTAGCTCTCTGCGCGCTCTCACTGTCACCACCGCCTCGAGACAATGCGCCGTCGTCGTCGCCGTCGTCGTCGTCGTCGTCGTCGTCGTCATCGTAGTCGGGTGTTATTGTTTTTTTTTTTTATAGTTGATGAGAGATGGAAGGAGAATAGAGCTTTGTGCGGAGTAATTATTTTGATATTCTTGCCGACGCAGCCTGATGGAGCTGTAGTTTGAGAGCATTGATGATTTGGTTATGAGGCGGTGTGAGGAAAGGTGCGTTGTTGAGTGAAAGTAGCTGGAAAATTTTGTCTCTTTTGTATATAGGAAACATTGTGGCTGCGAGAATCGACGGTTGATTTATCTTGAAATTGCGCAAATTTTACACAAAAATGTTCGAATTTTTTTAGTATGAATGAAAGTTTAACAAATATCATAAATTTTCCTATCTGTTAATTAACAAAAATTCATGACTTCTATAAATTCTATACTGATTTATTTTTGGTTGGCGGAAAAATTTCGCTTGGATTTATTCATAAAATTTCCAGTAATTTCTTTGCCATATTCCCAGTTGTAATTAAGTACGTACAGATCGTGCATTAAATAAATGAAAATATACGCGGCTTTTCTGGTTTATCGAATTCCCATGAGTGAACTTATTTTTCATCACCGCTTCATTTTTTACCTGTAATTGATGCGTGCAAAACTCCTGCATTAATAAAGCAAACTTTTACAAGATATTCAGCAAATTTATATCTATATTTTACAGGATTAATTTGCAAAAAATGATCTATTACACAGTTAGTTTTGGTTAGACTAATATATATATATATAAAAATCTACCTATAAGGAACTTCAAACTAGTTTTAATTTTTATTTTACATTTTAAAATTTTACACATACTAAAATTATTATTAAAAATATTACCAGTATACTTCATAGACAAAGTTAAACTTCAACCGGTATCTTTTCACCGTTCAACCAAAATCCCGTCAAATGCCATCTCAAAGCCCCTTCGAGAAAGTCACTATTTCTACACCCACGACCACGTGCACCCTATCCCTTGTTAGCAGCTCTTCCTCTCCCACCCTGTCTTCCGCGCGAAGTAGCGATTTGTCTCTCTCTCTCTCTCTCTCTCCCTCTCGCTCTCTCTTTTCGAAACACGCACACTACATATATACATATATATACGCGCGACTGTCTGCGCATTTCTCGCTTTCTGACTGTATATAGTACACAGCACACGCGTGGCTCGCAAAGCGTAGCAAAAAGGATAGCATACAGCAACGACGACGACGACGACGACACCGACAACGATGCCTCCAGGAAAACACAAAAGGTGTTTCAGCTAGGACCAAATATGACGACTGTGCGGTTATAAAAAAAAAGAAAGTAAAAAAACTAGGGTAGAAAACGCGGCGCGCATTGTGTTCGCGTACGCGGAAGCGAACACGTTCCGGAAAAAGCTCTGCGTATGTATGTGTATATATATATATATATGTATGTGTGTGTGTGTGTGTGTGTGTGTGTTACGCAACTGCTGCGTTCGAATCTGCTTCTCGCCTTTTGTGTCCGTGAGAGGATCCAATATCATAGGCTCACCTATTTCGCACGATGCTAGTGTACAGTGTGTGGGTGTTGGGTATTTTTTTTTTTTTTTTTTTCCATTCACCCCCCACGCGTGCCATTTCACGTACAGTTTTATTCGAAAATAACAATTTAAGCTTTTACGGCTTCTTTCCGGCGAGTCGCCGCGGTCCTTTCATTCCTCGCTTTTGTTTGCCACACGCACATTGGTCAGAGCCTCGCTCGGTGCAGGAAGTTCGAGAAAACTCTAATTTGACTTTTTATTTGCACACGAGAAGGACGAGCTTTTGCCGAATTCACGCGACCGCGCGAGTTCGTTCGATAGCTTTTTTTTTTATTTCGGTCACTGTTTTTTTGTTTTACTAAAGGCATGAGAGAAAGGGAGAGAGAGCGTACTATGTGTACACACGAACCTATGCGCTTTTTTGTGCAGCTGTGGCTAGATTTTCGGAGGAAGAGGTATCGCTCATTATTATTGTATGAGTTTCGGGTTCTTGTTGCATGATGTCGAGAAACTTATATAAGAAGTTGGACTGTGCTTTTTGTTTGTTTGATATTTATGATTTCAATAACATTAGTTATTTATTATTTATAATGGTTAACATTCAACAAGATAGATTAAATTCTTTGAGATTAGACCAAATGTATATGTGTATATAACTATAATGAACTTTAGCTTATGATTTGTGACAAATAAAACATCATTTCCAATATTCGTGTTTATAGTCCTTGTTATATAGCGTATTAAACTGATTTAATAAATATTTGTCCCTGTCCTTACGGGCTTTGAACGTTGCATATTGTAGAAACGGATTACAGTATTACGCGGCTACGGGTTGAAAGTTAAAATATTAACATGAAGCAAAATAAAAAAGTGCGTTCTCGGGATATTAAAGATTTCCCGTAAAACGCTGAATTTTTCAAAGTATCCATTTATTATCAAGCAGATTACTTTTTTTATGGATGTTTTGAATTTACGATTTCTGCGTAATAAAAGAATTTCAACATAGTAGGATCGATATAAAAAAAGCTTTTACATGGACGTCATATATTCTGGCCTGCCAACTGTAAAGGCGATCTGTATTTGAATTCAAAGTCGCAAAACAATTTTATCGTCAAAGTTCCACTGTTCAACTGCACAACTCAGTGTTGAGATCAAAACGTTAGTTACTTTTTCGACAGTTGAATTACTGTAATAGATTTTGTAGCATGTTGAATTCATCCAAGTCATTTGTTTGTTTTTGATTAAAAACCAAAAATTTTAATTAAAAATATAAAGTCCGACTATTTCATAACACAATGTAAAGCGAAAAATGTAAGTAATTGTTACTGAAAAAACCTTGTTACAGCTCAGAACCTTAATTAATATTTTCGTTGTTGTTTCTATACTTTTGTGTAAATGGATAAAGCGCAGACCTGAAAATTTTTTTGATATGCAATTTTAATTCTAAAAAATAGCAATTCCAGGATAATTTTTTCGACAAATATTCGGGTTTTAATATCCTTTACATTTTGTACTTTACTTTTCACTCTATACATCGCATTCAATGAGTACCTCATACCATCATATTACTGAGTTTTTTCCATTACCAGATTTATATACCAAAGCGCATTCTTAACGAAAATGAAAAGGTTTTAAATCTCAGAATGCGTGTGTTTGCAGATGGTAAAATTTATAGAATAATACATGTAGATATATTATTAATAAGAAAAGATAAGAAAAGATAATCTTTGGTCTATAATAGATAATTTCTCAGAACACATGTCAAACTATTTTCCATCCAGGTACATTTCGATTTCAAAACTAAAAAAAAAACGCAAGACATCAGTTTATTTTTTTATATTTTTATTATTCTATGGTTATTTTTTTTTTTAATAATCTTATAAACATCACAAAACCCCTAATAAACGTTCAGCTTGCCAACCTCTGCTTTCAATTTCTCGAAAAAAAAATACAACGCAGCAAAAATAGAAAAAGCTCCACATGGCCGTCGTCGTCGTCGTCGTTCGTAATTTCGATCGGCCACCTCCCGCTCAAACTCCATTTACCACAGAGTATAAACCCACGCCTTCGTACGTACACATAGTTCCATTTATAGCCGCGAAAAGAACTAACAATATAAACTTTACGACGGTCCCATATATATTTCTGGCTTTCCGGAATAACCGAATAAGTCCTTTTTTTTTTAAAATCGAGATAACCCCAGATTTTGTATATCTTCAAATAGACCTTTTTCATTTACCACTTTCAGTAGTAGTTTCCATTCGAAAAGTGAAAGCTACAGATATGATATATTCTTAGCTTGGCCAGCATGTCGAGCCTTTTAAGAACGAAAAGCCGAGGGAAGGTATATATACTTTACGCGTGTTAGGCGCCGACGACGATGGCTTAATAAGCGGGCGAATTAAAATATGGGATTGGACCCCCTTTTGCGACACTCGTGAATTCGCATTAATGAACGAGGGTTAACGGGCTACCAACTCTGTGCCTCTCCCCGGCTTATCAATATGCATGACCGCAACCTTCTTTTCTTTTTTTTTATAAACAAAATTAGACGTTTTACGATGGGGGGTGGACTATACAGAGTCGCGTGCGCTTTTATAACCAAAGGCGTAGGAACACAAGCGTGACGGGATTTTTAATCTTTTAAGGTATTGGATTTTTTTTCGACCGATAATTTTGATGGCGTTGTCAGACCGTTACTGCGCTGTGAGAAGTGCGTAACCAATTGGGCGAGCTTTTAATTTGGCGAGACGTGCGCAGTGACGCATAGATCGATATTTTTAATTAAAATTTTATTTTCGATAATGCTCGTCTCGCAATGAATGCAGCATTGCCTGTTATGATTTTTTTTGTGTTTGACTTTCTGATTTAATAGAGTGAAGATCCATTTCAATTTAAAAAAAAAACTGTAGTATGGAGAATATTAAGTTTACTGCATATATATATGTAAAAAGGAGTTTTACAGGATGTACAATAAATATTTACGTTTGAAATAATCAAACCAAGCTTTTGTCAATAACATTTGTTATGACAACTGTTCCAGTTTTTATCACAAAAATTATGATAGATTACTACGTGATCCAAGATAATAAAATAATTATACGGGAATCCGTTTGATTTATAAAATACTGGAGGAGGTTCCCGACTTGTGACTAACTTTTATATTCTCGAAAAGACATGGGAAATAAGTAGCAGTATAAATAGCTTAATTGTTTTTTACTGTCATTTTATACTTTAGAAAGACTTTCTTAATATGAACAAACATTAATTTTTAAAGTTACAATAGCAACGATATTTATGCGATTTTCCTACCAGAATATCGGGTCTGATTATCGGAGTTTTCAGTTGATAAAGCGGATTTCTGCTTTATTGATATAAAGCTACGGATATCACATCCGATTCTGGCAGGGAAAACGTACAATTGGTTCTGCTTTTAATAAAGAAGGGATAAAGTAGGAAAATCATATCCGAGTCACGGCTGTTTTCCATTGATAGGTATACAACTCCAGAAAATCACGTTCGAACGAGCTATATATATTATTCATTATGCTAATTGCAACGTAAGAAAGATAAAATAATAGCGCAAATTTTTTCAATTTCAAATTGATGGTTTATTTATTCCCCAAGTTTATGTATAATTTCATACAAATCATTATGTATTTAGTTCGATAATTTTTCACTTTTAAGTGATCCTTCATACTAATTCAGGCTGCTATATACAGGAACTTTTAACCTAATTTAATCCAACGGATATTAATTCTTTCACCTCTAAATTCGCGGTCGCTGAAATTCAAATCATCCGGATAATCCAGCAGCAGCTCAGTTCTAGGCGCGTCTTGTTTACTTTGTTCCGGGGCTAATTTTACGAGACGAGTCGCGTATAGCATCAACTCCCGCGGATTCAGATGAGACTCTAGGGGGTCTGTCTTCTGATACTAAATAATGAAGCCACCTATGCTATAACTCATCCTCAATGAGCCCAGGCTTCGCGGATAATTGCCATTCGGGGGAAATATGCATATAGCGCATACCGCGCGTATATAGGATTTGCAATTTAGCGATCAAACATTATGCACGACAGGAATACGCACGTGGGAGAAAAGCGAGTATAGTTTGGTGGAATATACGTGGATCTCGAGTATCGAAGGGGGCAAGCTTTAATTTCAGTGAATTAAAATGTGAAAAATCGGTCGATTAAGATGCGATGAAGAAGGGGGGATGGAATGTAATTATGTACGTTAGATTAAATCTTTTCCAACCTAATCGATGCTAACAATATAAATGTGCTTTGGAATAATAGTTCTCTAAATATATACTGCTTGATGCATTTTCAAAAGCTCTTCTGTTCGAAGCACTTTAGTGCTTCGTTAAACCGTCTAAATACGCAACGATTTCAACGTTTCTTTACTGTTTTTAATCGTTCCACATTCTATTATTTTTAACCATGCAAAACCATTTACGAAATCTCGCGATTATCCGGGGAAAACTGAAAATGAAGTTATACCGACTGTCGATTTCGTTATTTTGCACCAGCGGAATGGTCTCTGGAGTCTTATCCAAATCCGACTTCCATGGCATTGATGCGCTCTCTCGGCTTTTAGTATTCAAAGGTTTTACGCGCTCACTGAATCTGCTTTTGAAGTCGGGATGGCAAAATTCAAGTTACCCGCATTAAAGCTGCGCACGACGCGACTTGGAATTTATTTAACTCCTTGCTTAAAATGACGTTTCTCAAAAGATTTTTCGGTTTACATTTGCTCGAAGGAAAAATCGAGACCCTATCTTGCCTGGAAAATAATTGCTCTGTTCGCAATCGTTAGTTACTTAAATTACAGCTTGTACAAAGCGTGCATTATTTTGAAACTAATATATGTATAATGATTTTCATTTTCTCTCTGTAAATCATGTATATAATTATAAATTGTAAACGAAAAAAATCTACGTCAACTAACACGTTAACTAAAACGAGCACAAGAGTAAATGTTCAATATTATATCATCATTAATTTAACCTATACATAACAGTCCTGTAAAGTACACGAGTACCTATTAAACATCCAACGATCGGACACATCGCAGCAACTTTCCAGCATTAAAGTTCAAAATTTTCGTGACCATGATATACCTCGTTAGCGTTTTCCACATATGGCTGCCTTTCTCACTTAACTATTTACACGTGCCATCCAACTATTCCACGATATTCTTGTCGACCGAACCTTTTACCCTCATTCTCTCTCTCTCTCTCTTCCTCTCTGGACAACGTAATAATTTATTTTACAAGCTTTTCCTTCACCTCTGCCATCGTCGCCGCCGCAGTGTTTCAGCGCGCATTATTGCAGGCATTATCCACGGCAGAGGAGATAGGCAGGTACGCGAAGGGAGGGAAGCAAAAATCCGTCGTAATTTCAGCGATGTTTAATGCGCAACATCCTCAATATGGGGGGGAGCTGGAGACGACGACGCGCGCGGCTGCTGTTGCCGGCGGGCCCAATGTGTACACCGCCGTAATATAATTCCGTCGCCTCGAGCGCTCGCGCACCAGAGAGAGAGAGAGAGAGAGAGAGGGAGTCGCTATATATATATATATATATATATACTATATAACAGAGGAAAGTCTTTCGCCGGCTGCTGCAGGCTCGTCTTCGACTACTGCAGGTGGAGGGGAGGAAGAGGGTTATCGCGTGGAGGTAAATCCGTGTCGACGAGGATTTTCATATATAGCCCTATCCCTGTAGGGATGGAGTAAAAGAGGGAGAGAGAGAGAGGGAAAAAGAAAGAGAGTGACTTTGAGAATTATCTTGATTATTTGAAGTTCTTTCGAGATGCTGTGTTTAGCAAGTGAAATGGTTTTTCTCGAGAATGCTGACTTTTTATGTTTGAATTTATTTAGAAGAGAAACAGAAAGAAAAATTTTAAGTTTAATGTTTCGTGGTAAAAGAACATATTATCTTTTTCCACAGCTGTTTTAAATAGTGAAATTAAAAATATCGGGTAAATTGTATTTATTTTTTATACAAACAATTATAAACATCATTCTCGTTGAAAGGCTGCATATGATATTAAAAATTATTTTCCCTGTTGTAGCTATGAGAACTGTATTAAATATCATTAATAAATAGTTCCATTCATTCCAACTTGGAAACGAAAATGGCATTTTTTCTAAAAAAGAATTTCTAAAAGACAAACTGGGTTTCATCAAAACGAGAATGATCTTTAAACATTTCAAGCACACGAATACAACTGTTAGAAACAAATTTAAACTCAGCTACATGATCATTACCCCCAACGACATTACACCCTCCTCCGCAAACCCTAAAACGACCACGAAGAATTACTCTCGTAAAAGCGCAAACGCATTCCGTCTCCATCAACTCTACAATCTCGCTCGAAATTCTCTCTCTCTTTCCCTCTCTCTGTCTCTTCACCTCTCCTTTCACCCCTTCAACATTTTGCATAAAATCATCACTTTCCGCGCATGCGCGCGCGTACGCGTGATCCCTTCCCAAAAATTTGAAAGACAAATCACGCGCTACACTCCGCTCCCCCTAGTCGCCAAATTTAAACCTCCATCACCACCACTCGTTTCGTCCAACTTTTGACATGGACCATTTCTCCTCTTCCCCGTCCCCTTGAAAAAGCGCAAGGGAGCTGCTAAGACGCTCGCGCTACGCAGGGATGAAGAAGATATTGCGTAACGCGGACGGGTATATTACAAGTGATAAGACGAGGAGCTCGAGCTCCAGCATCCATGGGCAAAAAGAGGAAGTAGACGAAGAAGAAGAAGAAGAAGAAGAACACGTAGAAGCGAAAGCAGCATCGCGTAAAGAGACGCGCGGCGATAAGATGGTGGAATATTGCAATTTCGGTGCGGTGGTGCTACGGTGGCAACGTTGTTATTCAAATTTTGGCACCTCTCTCGTGCACGCGAGTATTTACATTTTTATGAATCGAATCGCCGCGACGCGCTGTGGCGAAAGTGGAATTTTTCTCTCATGGTGGACGGTATTTAGCGACGACTCGACGCGCTGAAGATCAATGGTCGAATTATGCGTCGATGGCGGTATAGGAAATTGCGGTCGTAGTTGCATATAGCGACTGCTCGATTGGTATTCGATGGCCGCGCGTTTTTCGTTGCGGTGTGGGTGGGTGTTCTTGTTGCGGGGATGTTATCGGTGTGGGGTGTGAATTGCTGATGCATGAACGCGGTTACGGCTGGCGGTAATTTTAGAGCAGCGATGCGGAAGGCGAAGGACGTTCGTTGAAATATCTTTATTATTTTTTTGTCATCGTGGCGTGAAATTTAAACTCGGGTGGAAATTACTTTAGGGTTCTTTCACAAGTATAATAAAATCTTGAGTCAATTGTTTATTATTAATTATATGCCATAAGAGTTATTTGTATTATATTATATTATAGACCATCGACAACCGTTTTATAGTTACATATTTTAAAGCATTTGTCTCTTTATATAAACAACACAAAAAAATTAAAAAATTCAACGTTAATTAGTACGGCCAACGTAATCTCGCTTTAGCTCATCAGAAAAAAGAACCATTACTCATTAACAACACCAGCGGCGAAAACATTATAACTACGGCAAAAGTCCTTTTAATTAACTATAAGTCAACACGTGTAAAACCGCCGTTTCCACAGTTCATACCATCGCATATACACACAAGCCACGCCCGCGCCTTACATAAAACACCGACGCGCGCACACACCGGTAAGTTGTAAACCGCGACTGCAAAAAAAAAAAAAAAAATTTTTCAAAAAATATCAAGAGCTTCCAGCGTTCAAAAAATTCTACAATATCACTACCAGCGCGCATCATATACCATCGTAAACCCACGCTACTCTCTTTTCCCCAAAAAGTCATCCTCCCTCTACATACAACATTAACCTGCGCACGCGTGTAACAAAACAAAGTAGCGAGACGAAAAAATAGAATGAAAAAAAAAAAAAAAATGCTCTGTCGATCGGATGCGCGCTAACAAACTAAATAATGCGTGCAGCGATAACGACGGATTAATCGAAAAAAAACTCGTCTTAAAACGAACAAAAATATCACAAAAATGTATAAAGGGAAAGAGAGACAGAGAGAGAGAGATAGAGAGATGAACGGTGGTGGTTGCCGCAAAGTAAAAAGTCAGAAAGATAGTCGTGCGGAATCCGATGAATAATACATCGGGAGCGCAAGCGACGATAGATGCGCCTCTGTCGCCCATCCCGCTGCTTTCGATGTAATGGCGGATATATACGACGAAAAAGATTCAGTCATTATATATATATATATATATATATATATATATATATATATATATATCTGTGGATAGAGATAGACGTCGACAA
>JAYJLV010051720.1:0-19684 GCA_036873485.1 Torymus texanus
GTTTGAGCCATTTTTTGCAATATCCAGTATTTGGAATTTCAGAAGGGGTGGACGGGTGGTCTGGGACACCCGGTATATATATTATATAATTTAATATTCTTAAATAATAATATTAAATTATTTAATAAATACACAAATTAATAATTTATTAAAAACAACTGTTTCAAGACCGAATTTTGTGATTAAATCTATAAAATGAATGACAATTGAAAAACATGCATTTATTCCAAATAACTAACCGAAATTACTTGACCTAACAGTACGAATTTTAGTATCCCAATTAATGAATAGAAGTTTCATAACTTGTTAAAGGTTTCGATCAGTGCTCCGCCAAATAGTGTTATTATACTTGATTCAAAATCTAAGTGTCTCTGTTGTCATTCCTATGCATTTTATGTGCGGAAATCAATAATTTTATCATGTTTCTCAGCGAAAGTCAATATTTCTTTGCAAACAAACTCGTTGTAAAGAAACGAATCAATTATTTTAAACATTATTTTTAAGCATTCAGAAGCAGAATCAATAGCTTGTACATTTTCATTAGGCAATATTGTAATTTTGTGGCTGTTTATTTAAATAATATATATTTTTGTCAACCTCTTTATTTATTTATGATAACACTGAATTATCAAGTTGTTTCAAAGTATCGAAGAGCAATTTATTTTCTGCTACTATTTGTTTTTTCTGTTAAAAAACCAGAGTATCTAAAAAAAATTTTATTCATACTAATGCTAACTGAAGGTATGATTTTCAATTTGCGTGTTTCAATTTTCTATATCTGGAATTAGATACTTATCAAAATTCAAGTATTTTCTATTATTTATATTCAATTTTTTATTTTCCTTAATTATCTTTATCATACACTCCTTAGGCGTTTGTTAACCCTACACAAACACCAGATAACAGAATAATTTTAAGAAATTTAAAGCGAATTTGAATAATGTTAAATTCGGTGAAGAAATCTGTAATTGGATTCAATTAACAACAATATATTTTCAGAAGAATAATTTACCTATCATAAACACATACTGTTACTATAATAACATAAAAATAATTTGTTTGCTATAACATACATCAATTTTCAAAGTATGTGAATCTATATGAATCTAAGATAATTGTACAGTGTATTATGCCATTGTAAGTATAAATTACTTGATGAAAACATACAGTTCTAGTTATTATAATACTCTATCATGAAATAACTCAAAAAGCAAAACCAAAAAGGCAAAATTTTGTGACAGCAAACAGAAAATTATTCTAACACAATATGTAGACCTAACTTAGAATATTCTCATATTTGCAGAATATCAATTTATGCTATTTCAATAACTTTTTATATACGAACAGTTATGATGATCCTTAGAGAATGCATTTTTCATTTAAAAAAAAAAACAAAAAACAACCCACAAATTGTATACATTCGTACAAAAGGCGGGGCAATTGCGTGCGCATACGTATACATATACGCATGACTCTGAAGTAAAATGACTGATCCAAAGCCCGAACACAAGGTTAACAACATTCAAGCTATGGGTTCTCGCACTGGGCAACCAATTTTTCGCTCGATTGGTCCACCCAGTGCTTTAGAAAGAGCAAGGATTCTGTTACAATTCATCGTGACGTTGTCTTTATCATCCTACAGTTGCTACGGGAATCAGGACGAAGTATAAAAGAGTCACGTGACCTAGGACTTTGCGAAAGCTGAATAAAGACCGGAATAGTACACACATATATATATATATATATTACACGGGGTAATTGCGAGCCCCGAGAGGGCGCGAGCGAACGATATTAGACGTATTGCGAAAGGCATAGTGCCAATGACTGGAAAAGTATGCTAATTGTCGCGGGTGTTCGTTCTTTTTTTGCTCTTGGTTAGCTCAATTTCAAAAGGGCTACTACTGCTGCTGGCAATGCTTCGAAACGGTGCTAACAGCTGCTCGGGGAACCGCAAAGGCGGCTAATAAGCTCGCGAGGACAATTTGTATCGTAAAATAACGTGTGTGTGTGTGTGTGTGTGTATATATATACACATATATATACACGTGTATGTAATACAGTTAAATTGTTCTAGCAGTTAAATATCGATTGCCTAGAATGTCTATATTTCAAATGTAATTTAAACAAAAAAAATGTAACTATTTAGCTAATTTGTAGTGGGAATATTCTTACAATAAACGTGAAAATCTAAATTCTTTTAAAATTGATAATACTTTAGTACATTTTCAATATTTACATATAGTTTTATATAATATAATTTTACTTACTGTATTTCTTGTTTTTATTAACTCTTTAAGCTTATTCATACTGGAATTTTTATAATAATTATTACGATTTATACTAAAACTTACTTCAAAATGACTTAATCAAGAACTATAAATAATATTACATAACCGTTAAAGAGATTAAAAAACTGCACTTGTTTATATAAATCTTTGAAACTATCATTAGAAAAAATTTTCTTAATTGTATATATATCCGGTACTTATTAAATTATTCGGATAACCATTTGAAGGAAAAATAATGAACATCTTTTTAGATTTCCACGCCAAATATAAATTTTAATCGGCAAAATCAGCAATTCAAATTTACTTTGTCTTCGATGTTAAATATTTTGCAATTAAAATGCTGCGCACTGAAGAAATAACAGTTGTAGCTATTACAGCTACAATGGCACTTGCGAGCGCAACGAATTTTATTTAAAATTCCGCGGTCCCAGTAGCTGCAATATTGTTTTTACTCGTAACAATTGGTTTACAGTTAAATGCATAGTGAAATTCTACAGAAGAGAATGTATTGAAATTAGTGTAAAAGAAAAATCGGTGTCTACTTTCGCACCTGTGTTTTCTATTCTTTATTGTATATTCGTATCGTATATTATTCATATAAAACTTATGTTTAGAAGAGAAATTAATCCCGTAAAACAAAAAACTACAGCATCGAATCACATCAAAAATTTGATTCCCTCATCCAATAAAATTGCAATAAGACTGACTGGAAGCAAAATTACAAAATAAAGAGAAACTATCAAGAATATTTAGAAATGCAACAGCATAATTATATTTTCATTTAACGCGAGACAAACAAAGTAAAAAACCACCTTGTCACTGTTTCTAAAAACTGTCATAATATATCACCCTGAGTGCTTCGAATTTCTTTCTTACAATGAGAGTGGCCGAATAGAAATTCACTCGCGCATCATAGGTAGAGGGAGAAAAAGTCAAAGAGCATTCGTTTACTTTCGTTTTTATTCGCAAACCAGCTGATGCTCCTCTATCTCTCTTTCTCTCGAATTCGGAGGACCTCAGTGCTCGCACTCACCTGATAAACCTGTTTCTTGCTCGGCCGTGACACGCGCCTTTACTTTCTCCGGTAACAATGAGCCGTGCAGGATTTCCCAGAGGATTCGACACTGGCGTTGTGTCCTGTAATACACATAACGTCGTGATGGATTCCTAAATGGGAAAAAACTGGATTCTCGGTAGCTTTATTTTGCGCGATGAGCTTCGGTAGCGTAATATGTTGTTGTCGACTGAAAGAAAGCTATTAGCATGAGAAATGAATCTACGGACTTTCGAATTTTGATTAGAGCGCTGAATTTATCATAATCACATTTAATAAACGAAATGGCATGTGTCGAAGGTTACGTAATGTGGATAGAGTTTCTTATATATTATATCGTATTTTTTGTTTTTCTTTTTATAAAATGCAATTAATAATGAGAAAATTTTCGATCATGTGATTTGATACGGCCTGAAATTACGATCAATATTTCCGTATGGTTTTTATTTCTAATATAAAATTCAATTGTATTCTTTTTTTATAAAATTCTATAATTCAACTTGTAAAATAAAAGAGAGAAGAACAAAAAATTATATTACTTAAGTGTTCTACATAATGTTAGACATCTTTGTCAACGATAACATTGGAATGCAGTAGAACAATTCAATTATACATATTAGCTCTAACGACACATCGATTAATTTACACAGGAAAACGACGAGCTAATCGCTCGTATTAGGAAGAAAACCTTCAGCGATTTTGCAACCATTCAAAAGTTTCGACATTTATGTCTTTGACGCGTTGTCCAAACCTATCATTAGATCCACGCTCAAGAACACTTATTTTCAAAATAATAAAGGCTTCCGTTTGGGACATTAACAGGTGTTTACTACTACGTTATTTGAACGAATCCAAATTATTCTCCATCTTAAGGGAGCCAGAGAAAGAGAACAATTTACGACCCGCGTAAAATTACGGAAGGTTCTCAGAAGCCGGGATGAATTATTATCGGCTGTAAATACTCGTGCACTGTGAAAATGCTCTGAAAAGTATTGCATACTGTATTACGTGGGCCTCCGCGATCTCCATAAATTAATTTTAGAAAATTGCTCAATTATATCGTGATTGAGTATTCATTAACGAAGTATGTTATAATTAATTTATTAAACCTGCATGGATGCTAAGGATCATTATTCATTTACATAACTGATGGAGGAAGGAAAATTGGACGTTGAAAAGTATAAAGCATAATTTTTTAGGCGAATAGGACAATTAATTCGATATGTTTCTCTAAAACAATTATTTATCATTATTTTAATAAGAACGCAGCAAAGTACTTTCCAATGAATGTAACCGCTTGCAGTTCATCATATTTATTTAAATATTTGTGGTTTAATAATTTGAACTAGTTTTAATCTATAATATTATTTATCCGTCCAATACGAAAATACAAATACAAAAGACAGACTTTTTTTCTAAAGAAAATAATATGATGTTTTATAAATAGCATCTTAAATATTTTAATATCGTTGAAAAAGTTAGTAGCAATGATCTTGCATGGTAAAAATTTTAATCAAACTGTTGTAACATCTTCACGGCTCTTAATTCAAGGTTAATGGCGGTATTTATTTGGCGCATTATGATAAAGTTTGCAGTAGCCTTGATGTAAAAAATTTCGACAAAATTATGCTGCTACAATATTCGTAAAAGGCAATAAAGTCGTACTATATGAAAATTCAGTGAATTAAAGATGTATCGTCATCAGAAGGTAGTACAGCTACTTAATTGTATATTAAAAACAATATGCAACATATGAAGGTTAAATTTTATTTCCTGTTTACAAGAGAGGTTTAGTGCATAAGAAATAATATGTGAAATACGAAATCTTTAATTTCAATAATAATTTATTATATTTGATTAGCTGATAAAACAACAACTATATTTCATTAGATTGAACGATCAGAAACATCTACATAATATGATTCTAAGATAAATGTAAACAGTGAATTGCATCTCTATTAATGTCACTGTAACAAGGACTCTAACAATAAGACAATGACGAAAGTTGAGAATGAAATTTTATGTCTTTCTCAAAGGTTTACATCTTTCTTTAAAATAATTCATTGTGTAAACTTGTACTTCTAACGTTTATAGCACCATTACATGTGAATATTTCTACCCGCAGTTCTTAAAAGTGGTGAAAAAAAGTGTACAATGTCCTGCATTTGGACCTTTGAAGTAGGACAGACGTGTTGAAAATAAAAAAACTTGTCTATGACCTCACTAAAAGTTTTATAGCAATTGTAGAAATATATTGTTAACCCTTCAGCAGGAGACGACTGTAAGAATTGTCGCCATGCTGCTTAGCAAATCCCATAAGACGACGTTTCCGACTCTTAAAGAGATGAAAGCTTGCAATAATAGCAGTATTTTTTTCAATATTACATAAGTATTACATAAATTTGTATCTTCGTCAATCATATAAGTACTTTTACTAATATCAGCAGAATATTTATAAAATGGCTCGTTTACATCGTGATTGTAATCGAAAATCAAACACATTCATTAAAAATCATGAAAATCCATACCTCAAACATACGCAACTAGCATACTCTACAGCGAAAGTACACCAGGAGAGTTTAATAAACTAATAAATTTCCTCGCAGACTCCCCACATTAAACTTCCAATATTATTATTGTCCATGCACAGCGTATATGCTAAGTTGCCCCGAAAATTGTGCAAACTTAAAAAAACTGACACTAAGTATACGACGCCGAATTGCATGGAAGGAAAAAGGCCACCCATAAACATCACGCGTAGTATACGCGTATATATGTGTGCTTTCGCAAACGACGAATCAGCAAAAAATGTACTTTTCTACATTGCGCTTGCATGTGCAATGAAAAATCGAACGGGACCTCTATACCGAAAAAGCCAATTGTAATCCCCTCCTGCAACGCATATCCTGACTCAGAACTGTCCGCCTGTAAGAAAACTCACGTTTTCCACACTCGTGTTATGTATAGTGAGAGACAATAAATATTCATGCATCTTATAGGAGCAATAAAGCAGCCCCGTAAATGCCACAGTAACGTCGTGCAAGTTGCGCGTTGCTTATTTCGACATAGTAGGAGACGTGCCATCTTGCAAACTTGCTTACCTGTAAAAACCGGCATAATCCTCGCGAGGAATACTGATAAGAGCCGGGAAAATGTAATGCACGCAGGCGTACATGTATATAACCGTATAGTCGACCTGTCGTTCATATACACAGCACGACGCAAGGAGAAAAACATGAAAGAAGAAATGAAGAATCGGCGATTATAATTCCACGCGCGTAATCGCATAGGCCAAGGACTAATTGTGCTGTCGCGCGACTCGTATCGTACGTATGATGATTTTTTTTTCTTTTTACGTTGCGTGGTTCTGTGTAAGGGAAGGTAGGTAGTGGAAGAGTTTAATTTCGTACCGGACACTGACCTCAACGATTGTGTAGTACTGTGGTTAAAGGTCCAGTAAACATTTCTGTGAATTATATGAAATTGAACGTTTGATGAATTTAATGTTTTTTTCTCTAGTATATTTATTGTTATCCGTTTGAGTAATAAATGTAGTTGCTACGTGCTCTGCTATAGTAATAAACGTAAGACATTACGCAAAATAATTACAGTGTTTACAGGGTAGGAACAAATTTTTTATAAAATTTTTAGAAGATTCAGTAGGGATACTAAAATATTCGTGAATATCACTTTTAGTTTTCTTCCATAAAGAGTAATTTATTGAAGTATAACAATGTCTACGAGAATCAATTAAAATTAAAATTTCGACAACATGATATACTTTTTATAACTTTTGATGCTATATACATACCGGTCCAATGAACGGTGTTCTAAAAATATAATACAAACAACATTTCGCTTCAAATTTTACGATCATCATATAAAATCGTATTATTACATCTGCAGAACAACTTCCTGTCTAAAAAAATAACGTAAATATAAACGAAAAAATCGTATTCGACGAAATATACTTGCGCATGCATCTTTAATGACAGAGAGACGGACTAGACGCGCCGAGCAGGAAGACCGATAAAATCTCGGACGACTAGATCCTGATGAGCTTACGTTATAAGATTGACAGCCGGAAGCTTCAGGGGTGAAGGGGGAGAGAGAGAGTAAGTACGCCTTCTTGTTACAAGGATGACTGTTACGATGGCAATGACAGTTGCGCGTTACCAACGGGAATTACCCGGTCGTCGTGATTTCTTTCTCTATCCCTCTCTCGCTCTGCCTCTTTCCGCGCCCCATTGAGCCTGCAGCGAATCATTCTAGAGCGAGTGGAAAATTCAGAGAATTGTTGCCGACGCTTTAGGTGATTCTAGTTTACCTTTCGTTGTTAATTTTTTTTGCTGAAAGACAATGGTATTGTTTGTTTCTGTAAAGTAAATTATATTGTTAGAACAATTTTGAAAATATTTTAGTTTTAATTGTTGAAATATATAGATTTAGCACTGTTGGAATCTATACTTCTTATAAAAATATCGGTTGAACACTTTTTTTGCGTTATCTAACATTACGTCGATTTCGACATTTTGCATGTAACCTGTAAAATTTTTATCGTACTCTGTAGCTATTCACACATTTTATGATGATAATTGTTTCAGTGAAGAAATAAAAACTCAACTAGTACGGCTCCTTTAAAATTCAAATATGCATGAAAACTAAAGCGGCTGTTATTATTTTTCAACAAAATACCTAACAATCACGTCTGTTTTACTTTTTATCAATCTTCGGTAAAATGACTATCATTTCGGTTAGCAATTGAAATCACGATGTTACAGAGTTTCAGTAACCCTAGGCCTACATGCACGCATAGACTTCATAAGAAAAATAAAAATTAGGATGCGACGCATCGTTTGTACGTAATAGAAGCGCCAAGGCAAGAACCTGCATTCATGTTGTCATTTTGATGAATACTCGGTACTGCGTATACGTTTGCATATATTGTGACACCAGTACGACGTTTTTAAAATTAGCTACAAACCTTTTTTATACTTTCTAGAGAGGTTGACAATTAATCAATTAAATTGCTTTATGAAAAAATAGGTCTAGGTCCTCCCCGTATTAATTTCGTTCGTTTTCGTTCAAGTTTATCAAGTTATAATTATGCTTCATTACGGCAAGTATCATTTACTTTAATGATTTCAATTGTGTACTTTTAATTAAGTCTCGCAAAATTCCCATCTTCGTTCGAGTATTTGATTAAAACGTATATTTGTACTTTTGCAAAAGTTAAATAAAAATATGTATCTGTTACCCGTACAAAAAGCCATAATGCCGACGCAATTTCACTTTCACGTATCAAAAGAATCATTGTATTATCATAACGGCTAATAAGTACTTAGACGCCTATATAATTTAAATTATACGTGCTTTGTATTACAGTAACACTGTAATTTTGTAGTAGCCATATCCAAAAAAGCTGTCGTGTATTACGTTTCGATAACATTTCAGAACGAAATACATATTCACTTCCTCGCTTTTCAGTTTTGTCAAAAAATTAGTTGCTGTTTAAAGTTGTAATATTCTTGATATTTGTTTTACGGCGAGGCTAAACAACAACGGGACATTTCGAAGAAAGTTACCCTTACATCACGAGGGAATTATGTATACTTAGGTAAAAACAGGTGCGCTGTTTACGTGGACAAGACACGGTCAATTGTAAATACGTGCAAGGTAAAAATTTACGCTTCGTTATGTAGTGACTTTATATTTGCACTGCGGTACGTAACAGTTTATATCATTGCCCGTAATATGTAAATTGTCGGTATATGAACTAATCCTATGATTGCATACTTCAAAACAAGTATTATATACGTATAATATGTTAATGAAATTTTTTTTTCTTCAATCTTCTTCAGCAACATCTCTTATTATTGTTTTTATTTTTCCTTTCAATATGAATTGTAGCAATATCCTTTTCTATTCAAACGTTCAGCAACTAATTTAGCAATCGAATTGAAAAAAGAAACGTGTTCAATCATTTTCTCGCTCATCGAACTCAATTAAAATCTAAACAGTCCAACATCCTTCGAAATGCCAAGCGACAAAAAATTCTATACGTTTGCCACTCTGCGCGAATGAAGCAATCGTCCGGATTTACGGTCCACCGCAATTAGCATTAGTCGAAGGTTCATTAAAGACTTGACCTCGTGACCCGTGAGCTGCGATTTTCTAAAACTACGATTTGCAGGAGGAAACGACACAACCGGTGACAACAGGATAAAAAAAAATATACTGGACGGATAATTCATAAATGCGATATCGTGTTTTGAAACTCAACGGGTGAAACTCTCCTTGCGATTTCCTTTCCGCGCGTCGTTAGACATTACCTCGACGGAAACTCCGTGTTACGATACGTGACCCGAAAAGAAAATGGTCTCGCGAATGGCGTGTCGCGTGCCATAGACAGAAAACGCAGAGAGTGAGAGTGTTAGAGAGAGAGAGAAAGAGCAAATGGCTTCATCGTTCTAACACGGATCAACGTACACGTGTAGAAGCGTGTTTGCTACAATAATTCATCGTTTTCTCGTTCTCAGAATGCGGATTATTTAATGGAGAAAAAAAAGATGCCATCTGAAATTTAGGCGCTATTTTGTAACTTCGGTTTTTTTACGAATACTGAATTTTTAATTAATTTGTGTTGCTAGTGATTTACAAGTTTGATCGGTCTCTCGATGACTAGCGCGTGGCTTAAATTAGGTAAACAGATGGGTTTATTGTAGTCGAGTCACATAAATGTTTTCCTTGTACTATATTTTAAAATCAAAATTATCAGCGAAGATATAAAAATAAAAATACTGCCTATTAATAGCAAAAATATGAATAATTAATCTAAATGCATATAGCTTATCTATAGATCTACTGTTATGCTATCTTTTGAGGTGAGTGATCCATTGTTTAAACAAGAGTTAAATAAACACAATGCTGCTTATGCGAATGGTCACGTACGCAATTTCTTAATTGAAATCAACTCTTTCTTTATTACGGCCCTGCATATACCTAGCTACATATCATGATACACATTTCTACAAATATTTTTTGTAATTACTAAATATATCCACTGTATATGATTTAATTCATACGTGTTTAATGATTAGACTCTACAGCACAACTTTCTTTCCGTGCGCTTCTCAATTTCACTCAACTACGTCTACATACACGCCCTATACGCGCAGACAATCAAATTTCAAGCATGACGGTGTACAATAAGTATATACGGCTGCACCCGATTTACGCGCGTCATTAAAATCGCTGAGGCAGAGTGTAATAACCTTGCGTCCACGTGTGTGTATATTTTATATATATAACAATGAAGACGTAGTATAGATGTGGCTTCGTGGATATGTTCATTAACGCGAAGGAGGAAAGGCTTGGATTTATCGTCCACGTCCTTCACTCGTGATACGCATTCCAGAGAAGAAGAAGGACACGTTGACGACCAAAATTTTGTAAAACGATGACTATAGGAATCGGTCGTTGTGTTTGCTGATCGACATGCGTTCTTTTATTCGTTACTTTGATGGCTTGGTGATGTTTTTAAGTCTATTGATATTCTATTAATTGTGTAAACATATATCTTTGTTTGCGTGAAAAAGTTATTTAGTTTGTATAAACTAGTCAGCTGAGTGATCAGAAGAAACTGGCCTTTTCCTGAATATAAAAAATTATAAAAAACTAACTTTTTATAAGGGGCCATGTCCTAAAAATGGCAAATATAATTTACATAATAATGTTCTCGAATCCGGAAATTCAATGAAGAATTTAGGAGACATGTTCAATTATAATTTCTTTTTCGAGTCTCACATCGATCTGATAAGCTCTAAAGCTCTCAATCTCTTAGGATTCATTTTTCATAGCACTAAATCTTTCTCTAACTCATCTTCAATAATTGTTTTATATAAAAGTTTCCTATTAACAGTGTTAACGTATGCCTCCGATATTTGGACACCCTATTTTAATGAATCCGCAAAAAAGATTGAAGCGGTTTAATATGAACTTCTTCGTCACCTTGCCTACAGATTTCAGGTTCTTATGAACCGATTTGACCATGACTACAGCTTCATATCCGAATATTTTAATATCCATACTATCAAATCACGCACAACCTTTCTGGCAATACATTCATCTTCAGTATACTCACAACTAATCCAAGCATTCCGTCTTTAAGCAATTTATTTCAAACTAAATCATACACAAATTAAGGGGTAACTCTGGTTTATTTTTAATAAAATAAAATAAAATAAACAAGATTGCTAATTTCTGCGACTAAGAATTTGCAAGTAAAAATATTTGACCCAGTTGACTAAGAATAAAAGCTTACTATTAATAAAACTCATTTGATTCGTCTTTTTTAGCCACACAAATGAGCGAAATTCAACAAACAAATCTCACCGATATTTCACATCTGTCAGCTGACTCCGTAATCAAGCTGCAACCTAAATTAACACATCACTTTCCATATAGCCCGTGCGCCCGAGAAATTACATCTATACACTCCTGACAGGTGTGACATAAACGAATTAACGGTCAATGCTAATCACACAATGGACAATATGCAACAGAACAGGCCAACGACACTTGCAATTTTACAGGCGATATTGCGCTGACACGATATGGAAATCGAGCGCCAATTAGGATTCGCGCGGAGATCAAGAGAGAGAGAAGGTAGATCAATTACTTAACGATGCATTTTGACAGTTTTCTGGACGTTTCGCGGGCGCGAGAAGCGAACCAAGCATGTGACCTTCGGCATAACCGTGGATGCAAGACGGATTTCCCTTACAGCTGTCGTGATCACGCTTTAGACACTTGCAAGATGCTGGATGACGCGTGATTCATGGTTGTGTTTGCGTTACATAAATTACGTTTTACGACGTTACCGAAGCTACGTCTAGCGATACTCTTCGTCTGCAATGTAAAAAATGCAACAGTGAATACAGATTATTGTAGAAAAGTAATTGAAAGGATAATTATATATAGTAAACTACAATATAAACACTTTAACAATATTTTTTATTTAATCTTATTATATATTGAGTATTAAATGTGTTTTTGTTATTACCAATGCCTTTTTCCATATTGATATCTTTTTTATGTCAAGAAAGTGAAATTTTTTTATGAAATTTGTAATGGGATTGCCTTTTTATCCCATTCGGGGTCTATAATGAGCTCTAAAAGCAAAGATCTCATTAGATTAATAGTGATAGAAAAAAAAGCTAATTTAGTGGTACGCAGGTGAATGACACCAATACGTGCGATGTAATAGTGCAGTAGAACAGTTCTAATAGACGGAGTCAATGGTAGATTGCGACATATAAAAACTGTGCAAAAATTGACTAAACCACATGTTAAATATTAAATATATAAAAAATATAAATATAAATTTATAAAAATGTAAAATATCTATGTTGTAACACATCATTTGGAATTATCTGGAAATTTTTAACACTTGAACATTCACTTTATTGAGATTTATTTAATTAATTCTTAAATCTTTAACATCATGATGTTTATGAAAAGTAGATATGGATGTATTGCGATATATCCTAATCACTTTATAGGATTAATATTTTTCCCAAAAATATTTAGAACATCTTCCATCGTTGGTTATAATTATATCATCGGTTTGAGAAAAGAAGGTAATATTTCAGAGTTCAATTGAAAAAGCTACCGATTTTGAAGTCGATTTGAAAAGGTATTAATTTGCAAATAGAATTTCTTTTATAAACTTTGCAGGTTTTAAAACTAAGTGTTAAATAGTGATAAGAGCATCAAATATCTAAAATGTGTAAATAATTTATTGGATAAACCTACTCACGAGTTAGTACCACTTCATAATAGAATCTAACGTCGAAGTTTTTCTAACGAAATCCTAAAATAATATCTTCTTTTCTACCAAGCTGACGATATTTACAATAGTTTATAAATTGAGCCTACAAGAAATACTTGAACCGAATATCGCCTAAAAGTTAAAAATTTAATTATTGAATTCGATAGTCGAGGTTATTACAATATTTTTGAGCATATTCTTTTTGATTCCATAATCAGAATTAAATTTCTATATTACAAAAATAAAAAATAGCAAACCTAAAAAGGGAAATTGAAAAATGAACGGATTGCATGATAAATCGCTTCTTTTAATATCGAAATATATTTGTTGCCTTTTTAATATCGACAATACCGAATAAAATTGGGACTACATTTAAAGGGAAATAAAACTGTCCTACTTTTAAGATATTTTGTCGCTATGTGAATAATATTCTTCTTATGAATCATTATAATAGACGGAAAAAATAAAACGCTAATTTGTAAACATTGTTGAACATTAGATCATCGGTATTCTAAAAGTCAACCCCTTAGAAATATTGCAACGTCAAAAATACGAATTAGAAACAAAAGAATATTAAGAATCACGTTGAATTAATATAAGTTTTCTTTATTTTAGTAAATTTCATTGGTCCTGCTGCCGTATAAAAACATAATCTTTTCAACATTTGGACTGCATTTTATGTACAAATAATAAGCCATTCATAACTAATTTTTACTTTTAGTACGATAAAGGTAAACAAAAAGATTATCCGAAGCACTTTATCTAATATAGTATCAGCTACTTATGTAGTTAAAGTTTGTTAATTAAAGCAATTTTGTAAAGTTTTTAGTTTATTTTGCCCATACAGTCTTTTTTGTGAATGATGTTACTAAAGTTTTCTAGCGCTATAAAAAGTTTAGTTATGTGACATGTAAAAAAGATAAGGAGTTATAACTACTAGCATTTTAATACTGTTATTAAATTTAGAGTATAATTAATTTTCAGCCTAAAATTAGACTTTTCTGCTAAAAAATTATTTGCTGTAAAAATGAAAGCATTCTTAAGAGGATAAGTTGAATATTTTATATATTCACTGCCAACATCAGATAGTAGTTGTGATGAAATCTGATCTATATTTTTACATAAATAATTTACCTAAAATGGCAATATTCGGCCGAAACTTTTAGATTCATCTCTATAATTAATGTAAATTATTGTAAATCGATTTCTGTTATAGAAATTTTGATTTAATATTATTGCAGCACATTATATTATAAATCACTAAAATCATTTTTATTTTTGATCGAATTCGATCGTACTAATCAAAACATAAAAACAAAATGATTCCAGTAGCAGAGATAAATCGCTGACACTTTCGAAGATCATCCTTGTATTCTGATGATACAGTTGCTGTGTCATGTCTTCTACACGCGTTGAACTCACGCGTCTACTACTCAAAGAGAAAATCTTTCAGATTTGATGAGCGATTACAGGTAATGAATTTTGTAAGCAGTGATTTTCTCAGAAAACACTTAAATTCCAATAAAGTGAACTGATAATCTATAAATACAACAGAATATAGTGAGTTATTTATTTCACTTCGGTAATGTTTGCCTTCGGAAGAGTTTTTGAAACCGGAACCACTTCATCATTATTAATGGACAATAAGTTATTACAGTGAATGAAAAAAGAGACGGCCACGATACTTGTCATGCGCAGTGTACCTCATGTTTGAAGTGCAAAATTATTCGACATCTTCACCAATAATTTAAATGGATCAATAAAAAGAGAATTTGTAACTATGGCAGTGTAAAATTCAATATAACAGTAGATACAGCCAACTATCGTAAGACGTTCACTTTTAACCAAATTACTTATAGTTTATTTAATATTCACTGCATGCTCTTCATTTATTTTCTGTTTTGTATCTTACTTTCCATTTCAAGCTTATAATTTTCAAAACTCCATTAACTTCTTATTAAATTTACAATGCCGAACACAAGCATCATAACATTTATTATATTTACCACCTCCAAAAATTCATTATACAATAATCCTTCTCATTTAACTAATCCCAACTTTATGGATTTATTTTAAAGTCAAATTATCCAAATCTAGATAATTTTTTTATTCCTCAATTCGATGAAACCCCCTCTACTCCTATATCTTCCAACTTACATAACGCGTAAGCACTAGTTACCCACAGACCTTATTCCACACTAATTAACCATAACCCCACCCCCGATAGAATCTTATTATCCCATGAGTCAGCGTATATAGCCTCGCACTTCTATCGCGAGTGCAACATCCGGAAGAACTTGACCTTAGTCCTCGCTAAGGTGTATCGGAAGTACGGGCACGCGCGTTCGCATTGTCTCCTTCCTCTCGCTCACTCGGTCGTGATGAGACTCCCACTCGCTTCTCTCTGATCGTTCGACGAACTTCAGAGTCTTCTCTTGCGCTGTGCTGCTCACGCTCACGTTCTTTCACTCTCACTTGCTTGCGCACACATCGCCGGTTTCTCTTCCTGTGCCTTGCGCGCATGCGCATCCCGTATACTCGTCCGTCCAGGTTTGGTTTTGATGATTTTAGCGGATAAATTGAGTGATTACACAAATATTAAAGTAGATTTTTTCGTGTTTATAGATGTAAGCGAAAAGTTATATCTTACAGTTATGAGAATTTTCCGATTATCTTATTGTTTGACATTGTTTTGGAAATGAACACAAGAACTTTAAATCTGGAAAGAGTTTAGATAAAAACATTGTGAAAAAATTACGTGACATATCTATGACACATGTTCGTTCAAAATCTTAATTGTTACGTAGAAAATAAGATTTTGTATGTGACGAAAATTATTTTTTTTTTATTCTTTTGAAGAAAACTATGCGTTGACCTGAAATTGATTAGGAAAAAATGAAATATTGAAGTATTCGGAGACTGTAAAATATGACCGATGAAAAAATACACTTTCGAGGCGGTAATTTAAGCCGCGTGCTTTTGCGAACGGTTATTAAGATTCTTAGAAAAGCGTTTACCAAAAAATGAAATATTTCATTATCATAATAGTATATTCGAATAAATAAGAACGCATTTTTTTACAAGAGAATTGGATAACGCAGTTTGCCAAGATTGAAAGACTTGGAATGAGGAACGCCCTGTTTCGCTCGTAAAAGGTGCACTTTTTACTGCAAAAGTCGTTATTGATTACCACAATATGTTTCACTTATCTGCTACACTAGCAGTGCAATAATTCACGTTACTGTATGGATTTCAAAAATAATTTTTACTGTGGATATGCAACATTATTATTCATATCGGTCGATACATGCTGAAAAAGCAGCACATAGTCAAGTCGAATATTTGAGTATCCTTAAATTTTGGTTTCATTGCGGTACCAAACATTCCCCATGTCGAAATATTAAGATAAGACAATTCCATTATGTGTATAAACTTCGAATAGTCCACGATCAATTGCTTCTTTATTGGTATTCAACTTTCATTATTTGACGAATAATGGAGAGTATTTCGGAATCTACATTTTATGTATTTAAGATTTTAGTGATCTATGTAAGCTGCGCCTTCTTGATGAAATTGACTCATCATTTTGGTGAGTCAAATTGCATTAAAAATTTGAATCACTTTAATATGGCATTTATTGAGAATTCGAACTATCTCTCTATTATTACCTTTTTTATAATTCAAAGAAACCAATCTTTATAAGCAAAAATATACAACCCAAAAAACTATTACATTTTTACTGTTCTCGAAAAAGATTTCATTACTTTTTTACACCGTGACATTAATTTTGAAAAAATATTATTGCTGATCTGTCTATAGTTAGAAAATTCTAAAACGAAAATTATTCTATAATTCGTCATTTAAACTGCACGATGTCCTTGAGAAGACAATAATCTTCTATGTTATGAAAAAGTTTGTTTTATGCAGCTGTATGTTGTTATAGGTTGTATTGTAACGTCGAGCGATATAAAATTACCATTCACTTAACATAATGCAAACTAGCCGCAAATTTTTGGAATAAATTGTTTGCAAGTTTGTAGTGTGTCATTATCTCCTGCAGTACCTTTTTAAATGTTTATTAAATAGGCAAAATTGTGTCCTTCCCCTTTAAAACTTCGCCGAGAGCCATAAAACTTATTGAGTAACCTACTTACAAATACGGAAATTTTAATAAGCTGGTCTAATGAAAAATTATTAGTTTATGCTTGAACTCCACTTAATTCATTCATTATCGGTTTACATACAGTTTTAAATTTACTCCAAGAATAAAGAACACTTGTAATCCCTATATCATTTTAAAGGAAAATAAATGAATATCTTAAACAATTTACTTTCCTCGTTAAAGTAAAACATATATGTAATGAAATATTTTCACATTACGTACTGTTACATTATTATAAATCATTATTATCAATATCCGTAAACTAATGTTTACCACGGTTACCATTAAATTTGATACCTTCAATTTCAAATAAAAGAAAATTAAAGACCAATATATTCACAAAGTAACCCTTGCTTCGCAGCCGGTCTCCCACTCTTACCTCCCAAACCCACGTGACGTTCCCTTACACATCCCCACTCCTCACCCCCACCGCATTCCGCTCAACTTCAAATTGAAATCTGCCCTTTAACCCAGTCATCTGTACCTTACTTCGACCCTCTCACCACTCATTCTTATTATTTCCCCCCGAAAAATCCTCCTGGTCCTCCCAAACCCCACACTATCTCCTTACCGCACAGCAGACGCGCGCAGAGAGACAGCTGCGGGTCTCCCTCCTATTAGCCGTCCCGGTAGGTAGTGGTGGGCCTCGAGCTGGCGCTCGCGCGCGGTGGTGAGGCCCCTCCCGCTGATATAAGCCGCTCACTAGGCGCCGCCACACAGACAGTCACAGAGAGAGAGCCGAGGCGAGAGCAGGAGAGCCGGCGCGTGCGATTCCTTGTAATATAACCCAGCGACGAGTACCAAGAGATATATATATATATATATATAGTGTTTGCTGTTGCTGTTGCTGCTGATACTTCGCTCTCTTCCTCTTCCCCCATCATCTGTCCGTGACTTAGGAAAGAAAGTTCCGAAGAGGAAGAAGAAGTAGAAGAAGAAGCAGAAGACAGTTCTCCACTCCGGGGACGTTTTGTCGTACGATCGCTAAGGTACGAAGGACACCAAGATTCGTTAGAACAAAAGTGCTTTGAGTGGTGATTGCAGTTGCATATATCGGTGTTATTTTCCGGAAAGAGAGAGAGAGAGAGAGAGAGAAAGAGAGAGAGAAAGAGAAATAGGGAAAGAACGCACGTGTGATGCACACGAAAGCGAGACCAATCGGTGTTTAATTTTTAATTTTTTTTTTTTTTTTTTTTTGTAAAAAAAAGAGGGAAAGAGGAACGAGAGGTAAATGAAAGTGCGAGAGGAACTGTATATATATGTACGGTTGTTTTTTCGGGTTCGTATTCCGACGCGGTAAATCAATTTTACGATTGTATAACACAGCATAGTTGTAACGCGAGAAGGATTCGGGAATTTCGTTTTTTTTTTGTTTTAAACCGGCTGAAATCGATTCGATATCGTTCGTCAGTGCGCGCAGTCTCTTGATGCAGCCGGTGGGTTTCAAGTTAACCGTAAGTTTTCGAAACTTTCAATCTCAATTGAGAAACGGTAAAGTTGTAAATTTGCAATGAGCGCGTTATCCGAGTAGTTGTAAACTGTGAAATAATATTTGGCTAATCTTACGTAAGTATATACGTGTTCGGGTATGTAAATAGATTGAGATTTATTTTAATTCATGATTAAAGAAAGTGTCTTAACGAACAGCTAATTAACGTTATAATAATAATAAAAAAAACACTGTCAAATTGATTAAATACCGTTACTCGAATGTTGCACGTGTTAAACTACGAAAACGTGTTCTTCAACGTATACACATAACAATTATATAATTTCGGATTATTCAAAATATCACGAACGAATCGACGAACTAGCCTGATATCTCGAAACTTCAACGCGCGCTACCGCGAGTTTCCATATGTGAAAACAATCAAGTGTATATAGTGTTGCGAGGTAAAAGAAAAGGGGAGGGAGGGGGGGGGGGTAGGGAAATCAAACGTCGTCTCGACTATATATCGATGAAAGACTAATTGCATACCTATACGTATTCGCGAGCGGAAAACCAACGAAAGACGCTATACGGAGAAACTCCGTATGTCTATACGCGCGCATACACGCATAAACTGGTAATTTCCAAGTTTCTTCGCGATGCATATATGTGTATGTGTAAAAGTGCAGGGAAGTTCGCGCTATACATGCAAATATGTATGCACGCATACGCATTGCGACTATATGTACAGTGAAACGACGATGGTTTCGCCTTCGATATGTGCTCTCTGGATGATTATGAAAACGCGCAGGGGGGGTTTATAATTTCATTATAAAATGAAATAATCGAAAGGACACGCGCGCATGCATATATATATATATATATATATATATATATATACACACACACACACACACAC
>JAYJLV010051740.1:0-19683 GCA_036873485.1 Torymus texanus
AGAATAAACAATTAAGGTGGTCGTTAGGCTGTTGTTTAGCGTGCTGATGCACGAGGTTGGTTTAATCTAATCGAGAGCAAAAGTTGCTTTTGTTTGGGTAGTAATTTATTAGGACGTTACTGTAAAATTATACAATTATTTTAAAACCAAAACATGGTTTATTTTTTAAAAAGATTCTTGCTATGTTTAAAAACTATAGCTTAATAATTAATCATATAAAAAAACGTTGTCTCAACGAATCGAAGTATAGTATTCGTGGTACTATACAAATCTTGTTTACGTTCCTCATTTTTAACTTCAAAAATCAAATTGTATAATCAAATTAAAATGTATCAAGTGAATATATGATAATTAATTGTCTTTAAACATGAATAAACTCCAACTTTGAAAGCCGTAGATTAAATATCAAATAACACAACGTTTTATTAGAATAATTTTTAACAAAGTCTTGTTAGCAGAAATTATTTACCACCTTCAGCATACAATTACAATGTATATATTACCATATGGCTATTTTCAAAACCCATGAAAAGTTAAAAATAGCCTCCGCCATATTCGTTCACAATCATATAAACGCACTACGAAAATATTACAAACCGTAAAAGCCAGATGTCACTCTTACGTCGTATTCTCATCTTATACACCGCGACCTACACGGCAATCCGAATTCCCTCTCATTCCACGTAATATATATAATACTCTATCCACCGATTTAAAATCCCCTCGAAAGCTTACTGCACTAAACAAACAATACCTCTGTGCGCCCGCACGCATTATAGCTCCCCACTACTGCCACCCCCGCAGCGTCTCTCTACTCTCTCTCTCTCTCTCTTTCTCTCTCTTCGCATTACACATGCGCATCTGTACACCTATATGTGCGCAGCTCACGCGGAGAAGAGAGTACAGAGATAATCTCTCGGATGACTCGCGCCGGCGTGCAGTCAGCTGTGCGTCGCGCGCGTTCCTCCGGCTTTTCCGCGTTCTGGACATTGTTTTCGCCCGAGGCTTTGTTGCCGTCCTTTTTTCCCTATGCGCAACGCAGCTTTTCTCTCTCTCTCTCTCTCTCTCTCTCTCTTCCTCTCTACGTGGAGACTATCACGAGAGAACCGCGCGCACGACGGCTTATCGATGGGAAAGTCTCGTCGCATCTTTTTTTTTTGCGCTGTACTGCTGTAGCGTTTCAGCTATTTGCGTATGTGTATATATATATATGTGCGAGCCTTTGAGCTTTCGCGCTTTGAAGTCGGGATTTTTAACACTGGAGGGCGAAAGGTTGCACGCGGCCCGTCGCAATGAGTTTTATTGTTAATTAAATTATGGGGGTATATGGTAGATTAGTGGGTTTAATATAGTAAAAAGGGTAAGTTTCGTGACTGATGCTGAGTAAAACGCGCTAGTGAATTATCATATTTGTTCTGAGTATAACGTGTTGATTTATCTTTAAAAACATACCGTAATAACGTAACTAAAACTTTATACTGTTGAAATTTCTTTATGAAACAGTGAAAGATAAATAAAAATTGTGTTGATAAAGTGTATCATAAGTACAATACTGTCGGTATTAGAAACCCGCATATAAGACGCCCAGAGCAATTGATTTTTTTACAAAGCCCTGAATCACTCGATAATTGACAGACAGATCAAAATAACCAGTCGATGAAACTCGCGCACGCCATGCGCTGATATCCGAGAATTATTTATATATATACACGCGAGAAGCCGTCGAGTCACTCCCAAACGAAAAATTCAAAATATTTCGCTTCGACACCTCTTTTTTCCCGCCGCCTGGCTCGCGCTGCCCGTTCGTGCGTTGTTCGCGCCATTCAATTTATCAATTATGCCATACGTATATATACGCTCGGCGACAGATAACATCGACTAGTGTCAATCAGGTGTATACTTAGCTGCGTGTATAGCGGGCACGTATATATATACACTTATACATGTTGGGTAAGAAAAAGATCAATGGAGAGTACGATCACATTTCATAACATTCACACGTGTGTGCGCCCGACTGGTGTTCATGGGTATGACATGTAGGTGGAAAAACGTGCTTGGTAATTATCGCACTTACAACTTTTATAGTTGCGACTCGAATTGTTATTATATGATTAATAACTTTATAAGAGTTCAGTGAATAGCGTTAACTGTTTGAAATTTATATGCAATAAAAAACTGAGGAATAATGGTTTCCAAACAATTCTTATAAAATGACACACGTTTTTTATATACACAGGTTGATATTCGTGAAACTTCAATCGACCTCTATTATACATTACTTACGTTGCATCATCACACGATCTGTGCATGCCATTAACAAATAAAAATACAAAACACCGGATCAATTTTATACACTAGAAAATTCCAATCACGTGACGCAGAACCAACACCGTATCATCCATCTCCAACGATGATTAAATTCTCTTTTCTCTATTATATATATGGCGCATTATACATTAAAAAATCATCCACAATAAAAACGTTTTCGCGACAAGCAAACCCGTCGAAATAACGAATCAAACGAAAGAAAAAAAAAAAAATACAAGAAACGACGCGAGAAGGGTCGATATTGCGAAGGGTGGGAAACCTCATCTGCGCCGTATGTCTGACGTTAAAAAATTCGTCCCCAACGGCGACGTCGTCGTTGTCTGTTTTCTCAGGCTCTTGATCCCCTTTTCTTACGCAATCTCTCGCGGGCTCGTCTCGAGTTGTGAAAAGTTCGTGGATAGTGTTGTACATATATATGTATATATATGTACCCCTGCTGCGAATCGGTGTGTTGTAGAAGACGCGGGAGCGGAACTGGATTACAAGAGTCACGACGAGAGTGAACAGCTGCCATCTGCGCGCACAACACCCGCGCTCGCGAGGATCTTCGTCGCAATGTGGTTTGCTAGGAATGCGGGCTCGATGAAACATCTGACGTATATACGTAGTCTGAAGTTTTGATATGTGTGCGAAAGTTTTTAGTTACTTTTATGAGACATTCGTTTTTATATTTACGCAATTATATACATCATAATACTATACTGTATTTATTAAAAACTTTAAGATATAGTATAGTTTACGAAACTTTTTATTTTGAACTCCATGTAGAATCCACTCTAATTTTCCTCTCGATTTCTTTCATCATCGCATACTACAAAAACAAGACCCTTATACCTTCATCTTCACTAAGCAGTCAAATGTCTCAAGCTTGGAGTCGCGAGACAATCTTCCTCCAAAACTTCCCTTACCCTTCTCCTTAACAATTACTCTCTTTCGTCTTCTTTCATCTTCTTTCCTTTTTTCTCGTCGCGCCATTTTTCAACCACCCGTCACCCGCCTTCTCTCGGGGACAGTCCGCTGTTTTGGATTAAAGAACAGCAGGCGTGCACGCGCACTTCCGGTGGCGAAATATATAAAGGGGAAGTAGGGTGCGGCGAGGTATATTGTGTGTATATATATATGTACATTGTAATGACGAGCGCGTGTATATCGCAACGTGGGCGAGATGTGTTGCGTGAAAATTGCAGTGGAAGCGTGGAAATGCCGCTGTTTAAACGGGTTATACGTTTACGCGCTATAAGTATATACATCCTGATTGTTATGTAAATCGAGTTTATATATTATACATATATAAAGCGGTTTCAAAGAATGGCCGAGAGTATCGTTATATTACGCGACTGCTTTCCGTATAATACTGGATCGATTAAGTCCCGAAGAAATTGAGTCGAGTTTCCTTTTTTTTCTAAGCTGTTTGTAAAGGCTAATTGTTCTGATCAGGCATAGTGTAGATATTTACGAAACTAAATCATTATGATGAAATAATTAAACACGTAATTTTTATTCATATTGTTTGTATTTCTCTTATTTTCTAAAAAGCTTGTTGTAAAATGTACCAATACGTACAATGTGCAGCTATATAAACCTCGAGATAAGGTTTCAGTAAGCTTAAATGAAAAAAAACTTTTATTCACTTGTGTTCTGCAATTATTCAAACACCAAAATAGAAATACATTTATTTATTATTCATTGTAGTAACGTGATTATTGAATAATACCACTATCATTAATCAACCATTATGCTTTATTAACTACAAATAAATGGAATTTTCGCCACCCACAAAAATCCTCCCCTCCACCCGCAGCAACCGGTTGCCGTAACTTAATACATCATTTTTGTTAGCAATAAATATGCAGCCAATCGATTTGCGCGCGTGCCGTTGCAGAGACACCCTAAATACGACTCTTTGCACACGCGCGTGCTTCAAGAGGGCGTTTTTCATATGCTAATGCTTCCGGTCTCGTCTCTCGTTCTCCCTCGGCAACGAGAGAGAGGAAGAATAATAAAAACGAGAAAGACACAGAGAGAAAGAGACGAAATCCGCCTCCTCCTTCGAATTGGCCATTCTCCCCGTGCGCATAATCTCTCTCGTTCCTCGCGGCGACGTGTTTATGCGCAGAGGGGGAGAAGGGGGAGGATTTTCGTTCACTCTGCTGAAATAACACTCGCCACGGCTATGAGCGTGTATATATATATAGGAACCCCTTTTTGTATGAGCGCGAGCACGCAGGGATAAAGCGTGAGTCGTGGACGTTGGGTAGAGAGAAGTACGAGGGGGGGAAGGACGAGAGGAAGACGAAGAGAATCGATGGACTCGAGAACCAACGAAGGAGAAGAAGAAGTTGGCTCGCGTATACGTATGGCTGCTTGTGTAGCGGTCGTTTGAAAGTTTTGGAAAATACCGAGTGGGGAGGTTTATATATACGCTGGTATGGGATTCTTTTATTACCGGCGGGTCTGTAGAAATGTTTGGTTTGGTGAAGTGGAAGTCGGAGCAGAAGGTAATGACGTGATAGTATACGTTTATAATGTTTAAGAGATGGTGTGTATAGTTGTTGTGTATATATTTTGATATAAAATAACAAAGTTCTCTTTCTCTAGACTGAGAGAATGGCATCTTTATAGTTTAGATATTTGTGTAGTTGGGGATTAAAAATAACATTTTATCAGGAGAAAGATATTTGATCATAAATGTAAAGATATAAAATTTAACTAATACAATTAAAAAGGTTATCAAAAACTTTGGTACTGTAATAGTTTAGATGTTTATTTCAACTATATACTATACAATATCTATATAGATTATTCTGCACCATTTACATCAATTGACCACAGTTAAACTTCGATATCTTAACAGTTAAAATGCTATATTAACCGTAAAGAAATCTTTCACTCAATGAACAAAGTGAAGTAAATAATAATAAATATGATTATCTTTAGAGCAGAATTAATATATAGATATTGTATATATAGCAGTCATAAAAATGAATTTACGTAAAGAATACAATGATTCCAATTAAACAAAAGAAAGCAACTACCCACTATCATTGCAATTAACACAACGGTAATTAAACCTAGCATATAATAACAATAAAAGCATATACCCATAAATGCCATAAATGAATCCAATTCCCACGTCACCCTATCAATCTCCGCCGAACCTCCTTTCACCTTGTCTCGACAATTAAAATTACCATCCGACCTCACAAAATCGCACACTCCACATATCATCACAATCGCTCTATACCAATTACATACCACCACCCGCGTGTGTGTATGTATGTGTGTGTATATATATTCGCACCTCTGATCCTCTTCCAGCGTATTTCTCAGCAGTGGTAGTGACTATTATAGTTTCACTCGGTACTATAGGTGGTGCCTAACACGATCTACCCCCCAGTACCGCGTATTTGCATACACTCACGCGAGTAATCTCGCGCAGCGTGTGGAGGACGACGATGAAAAAAAAAAAAAGAAAAGGAAGGGAGCGGGTTGGAAGGGATCGATTGTTCGTCGTGAGAGATTTAAAGCTGTTGTTGTTCTTGATACTTATAAAACGGATTTTGGGGTTTACTTTCATTGTGGTTGGTAACATGCGGTCTTTCACGTAGTTTAATCTGGGTAGACTGTTGGATGTAGAAATTTTCGAATGACTAAAATGTAATTGGATATTTTTATATATGCGAGATTTTAAAAAGCTACATTTCTGAAATTATATATTATATAGCTGTAAAAATAAAAATGTCAAATTTCAAACCGTTATAACGTATTAAGTTTAACGTTTACATCGTATTTATTTATAAAAACGAACTTCACAATATTCCACGCGAACCGAAATTATTTTTATATATTTACTGCTACATCGTTCAAAGTTTCCAGAGAAAAAGTAATAAAACGCTAATGCAAAACTTCAACGAGCTGTCAATTTTCTCAAGGCTTCTTACGCGCCTTTCCACCGCTTTTTCCCTCGCGTAAACAAAACGCCATTTTCGTCGGACAACGAGGAAAAAAAAATCCACCTTCTCCTTCGCTTACACACACACATACACATATATACGAACTTATTTTGAGGTCAAGAGTGCGGCTGCTTCTCTCTCTCTCTCTCTAGCCGCGCGTTCGTCTCGATCAAGTTCATAAAGCCGACCGCTCGCGCGCGCACGCGCCTTTAATTGCCTTTTGCGGTTATTGAGGTTTTTCCCTCCCGCGCGAATATGCGTATATATACGCGATGTGCATATATACGTACACAGCTGCAAGTATATAATATACATGTATATACACGAGCGAGAGAGAAAGTTCTCCTTTTTTTCTCCTCTTTTCCTCGCGGCAGTGGCGGCGTATAGTAGTATATACGTATGGTTTTGACGATATGACGAGCGAGGCGTTGAGTGTACGTGACGAAAATAAACGAGAGACAGAAGAGCACGGAGACTTGATGGACGAGGCATGTATACTACGTAGTATAGATATACGTTATATGCTATATGCGCTACACTCGCGGGAGCCACTAAATTAAAGTAATTCGAAGACGCGAAGGCACGTGCGTGGCTCGCGAAGTCTGACGATTGAGTTTGGATTTCTGGCGCGTGCCGATTTTGCGGAACTGAAATGAAAGTCAGATATTCTAAAAAGATTTTACAATTTTTTTAATTCGTATAACATATAGTGTATATTTGTGAAATTTTTACATCATTATAATTTTGTAAGCGAAAGTCTTCATTTTATTTATACAAAACTACATTTCAATATACGCATCTAAAGATTTTTATACGGAAACTTTACCCATTAAATTCACGCACACACAGCGTCAATGAACTATTAACACGACTGCAAGTTATTATTAACGATTAGAAATCGTAAAAATCGCATCATTACATATTTATACATTCCCGATCGGGTCATAAACCGTATCCATTTAACACCTCCTCTATTTCCCTGTATAACTGTTCCCCTCAAGGGGAAAAATGCACGTCGAGGACTGGCTGACTAGCTGCATAGTCAGAAAAAAACAACGGTGAAAGATTTGCATAAAACACAGCTCGAACTTGTGGTATATATAAGACGCAAGCCTTATCAGCGCAACAGCGAACTCGGCTAATAAAATCCTCAAAAACACCGCCGTAAAAGTATATGCGTTACACATTTTACGCGAGGCGAGTATCTCCCTCACCCGCACCGACCAAAGTGCATCAACGTAGTGCTGCCTTTATGTAGAAGATTTTTAACGTTGAAAGCGTAAAGCCCCTCTGGGGAAATTACATATTTCGAATTTTAACACAATGTTTAAGTCTATACATCGAGGTCGCGCGTACGGAAAGTGCACTGCTTAGATGCTACGTGTGTGTGTATATGTGTGTAACCCTTCTGGAAGGTTAAAAATAACTTACAAGCCGTAATAATTTCCGCGAAGTTTAACTATCTCCTCGTGTGCTTTTTCGATATATTGTGCGACTAATTTTAGATTAGGCATCTAATCTGGCATGTACCTCGTTGATAACAGCCCGTTTATGTAATTATAATATTATACTTGAATGATGCGTGTATACATATATAACGATAAATTAATGAAACTGTGATAGGTATAACATTATACGGAAACATCAACTTTACTTCTTTCGTTATACAATTGACTTGCAATGATTCACGAAAAAAATATCTTTTTTTGTCACTTTTAAAAAAAAAAGTGCACAGGTTTCCCAGTGAAAGCACAGCTGTGGCTCATCCCCCGATCACGGACGCACAGCCATACGCATGAAACGGAAACGTATCTCTTGGATTTTCCCCCGGAGCGAGCGAGAAGGCATGCATGTGTATATATATAAAACTATAAAGTCCACGTGTATACAGTCGGTACACGCGCGCGTTTGATACGCAATTAATCTATCGCGTCGCGCACGCCCCGCCCGCGGTGAATAATGCATGTACCGTACGAAGATGCACTTTGCGGTGCGAGAGACGAACGCGAACGCACGTATATACCATACGTGTGTGAGGTATGTAACGCGCGAAGCGACTGATTAATAGAAGCGATATACTGACGCAGAGTTGGAGGAAAGAGAAGTGAGAGAGAGAGAGAGAGAGAGAAGAGGACTATTGAGATTGGAATACTGAGATGATCGGTTTCTTGAATTGTAATGCTGCCTGGCGGATGTGTCGTGGATTGTTAATCAATTGTGTTCGATTTCCGAGATAGTATCACAGGAAGGTGGAGGAAGTGCGGTGGTGATTTGAAATGTACCGATGATGTGGTGGTAGTTGTAGATGGTGTAATGGAATTCGTGAACAATTTTTTTTATTATTGGAAAAATATATGTGATTTAGTTTATAAAAATGTGATGAAAGGAATGACCACTAGACTAGTGGACAGCTGGACCATTCCTTTCATCACATTAACAAATACACAAATTCGCTGTCATTCATCTTCTCATAAGTCAATTTAGTTTTATAAAAAGTTTAAAAATATTATTGGTCACAAATGTTTAGTTTATTTGTAAATATGATAATCGATAACATTTACAAACAATTTCGCCTAATAATGACAATAAATCAGCTTACGAACTATCTTCAACGGAAAATAATAAGAAACCTTATATGTAGGTAGATAAAACGAGAGAAAGTCCACCTTACACGAGGCGACACAAACCCGTCATATACCAAAATCACTCTATCAGTCTACAACCACAGCACGTATATGCCTACACAATAAAAACCGGTTCGTTCGAGCGCACTATCATACTAAACGCGCAAAAATTCACGCATACACCACCCACAACTGTGCGCGACTAATTTCGCCTCACGGCATACCTCCCCCTCATATCTCTCTATACGCGCATGCGCGCTACTTCAGCTTTCCGGGAATGCATATTATATATACATATACACATACACGCGCGTATGCCACATTCAACAGCTCTCATATCCACACACGATAAATAAGATACCAGTTTTCCTTCATTGTGAGCGCTACACACCAAGGGATAAATAAATCTCGCGAGCGTTGGTATTTAGAGCCTTGCGGGCGATTAAGAGGCCCATGGTGGAGTTGCGAACGCGAATAAACCAACGACTCTTCGCGTGTCGGCAGCAGGGAGGGTTTAAAGTGGGTTAAGACCGGCTGCGAGCGGACCGTTCGATATGTATACGGTGGGTATAATACGGCGCTGCAATGCGGTTATTACGCAATGGCGCGAGCGCGTGGCTCGTCGTTTCGATGATTGCGTTGAAGTTGAGGTATGGAGTGGAAGTGGTGAGGATTTTTGCTACTTTTTTGGTATAATTGTTGGATTAGTTTCTTGTAAGTTTATGGGGTGAGAGGAGAAACTTCCGTATTTAATGATAGATTAACTGTAATAATTAAGATATGATTATTTATAGTGTAGTGCGAGTTAAGATTTTGATGTATTACAAAAATATAAAATATGTATTTTTCATTCGTTTTCTTACGTTTTTCAAAACCTACTTTGCTAATATAAAACTGATTTCTCATTAATTATCATAAATTTATGTTACACTTAAGAACCATTTATAAAAAAGATCAAATAGTTACAGTGTAAAATGATTCGAAAGTAAAGGTAGCAAACATGTAATTTCTTAAAAACTAAAAATTTCATATTATAAAATTACTTTCTTGGAAACTTTTCTGATTTATATATCTTTAATAAGCTCTTAATGGTCAGATTTATAGTCATAACGAAATAAAACGTCGATGTTACTTGATTACTCATATACGGTAAATTATAAGTATATATACGAAAAAGATTGACGATCTTCAGGATATAACTCGAAGTCATACTATTTTTTTCCATACCGAAAAAAACATTTGCAAGCATAGTATACGAGACTACATCATTACAGCTCCTTCAATTGCCAGTATCGCACTTTACGATATCGCAATACGTAAAAGGGTTAACATATCACAGTAACTTTCACGCTTAATAAAATAGCCATAACGACAAGCGAGAGATTTACGCACAAACAGGTTGAAACACTCAAGAGACTTTACGCACTCGCTTTCGCGAAACTATACGAGTATAAGACGTTTTCATCTCAATCTGCACTCGCGGGAGTATATACTATATACTACACCGCATAATAGTAGATTTTTCACATCCAAAGGAGTAGTTTCCCTTTTTCTCAAGCCACAAAACCAAAGGCTCGCCGCCGAGCACGACTTTATTTCAATAAAGTCCTTTATTGCCGTCGCTCGTCGACTATGCAGTCCTACAAATTGCATCATTACATGAGAGAGAGAGAGAGAATAAAGAGAACTGCTACCACGAGCACTACGACTTATCGATGTCACGTGTCAGACGAGAAAGACGCCGCCTTTGTCTCCAACGCGAATCATCTCACGATTTCCCGTCGTATATACTAGCGAGCGTGTCGGCGAAAAGTTAGTCACGCGTGTGTGGCGCGCGCGCTCGCAAAACGCGAAAAGTCGATCCAATCGCTCAGTGTATATATGTGCCATGGCAATCGTATATATATATTCGCTAGGGAATAAACGATTTCAGTGTTTTTATAGTGACGGTGGTGAATTTTTTTGTCTCGATTAAAGGGAGAATTGGGAATACATTGCGCAATCTTTAAGCCCATGGAAGATAGTAGTATATATTATGGCGAAAGTTTTATGCAGTGCGAAAAATGTGTGAATATGTTCTATAGAAGTGTGAAAAATACCGAACATGGATGTAGGAATTTAGCGAGCGATTCGGCGAATGTTTTTGTTTTAAGATAGAAGAAGGTGTAATATATGGTATTGTAATGGTAATTATTGGGAAGACGCAGGGTTGTACACCTCTCGTGTTGACAATGTTCTTTTTCGATTCTTAAACATTTTTGGCATTCCTGCGACGCGCAGAGAATTTTATTCAGAATAGCCTAAATTTTTTTTTTATATCGACGTCTGCTTTACAATAGGGATTACAATATACGAGTACATACATAAATATGGCGCGATTATTCGAAATATGTACAACGCAAAACGTTCCCTTATATACTATAGCGATATAAATTAAACGCCAAACATATTTCGACATATACCGGCAACAAATTCCCAAGCGCCAATCATCCGGCAATCTGAAAAAATATTCGACTAAACTCTTACAACTCTTACACAGAGCCACCAAACTTATTCGATTCCTCGTGCGCGACAACGAAAAATTTTGACGAAAGATTTCAAGCATGCATTGTCTATTCTTATCCCTTTGAATCTCAAATCTCACGCTATAACCCGCACAACTGCGGCTACGCCGTGACGATCGAGGCACAATTACAACGTAAACATAAGCTCGGTACATCGGCACTTAGCATTGAATCATCGCCAAATCCCTATACACATACATATACTGATTGTCATCGACCCTCTCATGTATGTGTGTGTGTGTTCCTATAGCGACAATAATCATCGATTTATCTCCTTTTCTGTAGAGCAGATGCGAATCTCCCGAATTATGGTAATGAAAACGCTACTGACGTTTTCGATCGCAACAGCTGATATGACTGTGTAGTATATACACTATACGCGAAAGCTCTCCTCGCGAGATATCGCTTTTAATGGCTGGTGAAAGTTTCGGCGGTGTCTTTTGCATATATGTATGTATATATGTATATACGTGAGGGGCTGGGTGGAACAGTGAAGGGTGTTACCGATGCTGGCGTTTCAAAACAACTTTTGGTTTTAAAAGACTGACTCGTGTGCCGCCTGTGATGTTTCTCTTTCTTTTTCACGATTTTCGGGAGGTACTTTCGAATGTGTATATGGTAATTGATGATGGTACACGTTCTTTTGTAAAAGCTCCTCGGTGATTGGTGTAATATAGAAATGCCAATGGGGAGTCGTTTGGTTTTAACGGTTATGCGGGAAAGTATAAGTTATGTAACAAGATATGTTGGCAATAATACTATTTTAAACATGTTAATTTGAAAAATGACTTATTACAGAAAGTCAATGCAAGGTTCATTATCTAATGATTGGAATAAATGTGCATTCTATAAATATGATAATCACTGTTTTCAGTTGAAGCAATGTACCTGAATTTCCGAACCACTAAGCTCAGCTTTGGAATCCATTCAAATATTTGCCGCATAACCAAGAATTCACCGATGCCTGCGATCCACCTCTCAAACGATAGCAAAAATGTCCAGAATTTCAAGCTCCTCACGATAAACCATCGGAGATTCTTGGCAGCCGAATCTGCGCACGCAAACATTGCAGATATACAACAGCCGCGCCTTCTCTTCCTCTCTATACTCTCTCCATTCCTCTATACATACACATCCGTGCATTCTGCTCTCGTATATACAGAGATCATTACGCGATATATACGTGTATAAAAGCCGTTGATCGAGCAATGACACCGATTAAACGTTCATACATAAGATCGATGCGATGGGATCCCAGATCTTGCCCATATTACCCTCCTTTAGCCATTGTCGCATATACGTGTATATATATATACACACGATGTTAGAGAAACAATTGTAACAATAAGAATTCGTGCGCAGTATGTTTACGGCATACGCGATCCGCGTAAAAATTTCCAGTTCACATATATCTGCATTCGTTCCCGCGCGAACTTTTCCGGGGTGAATTTGTTTCTCGTGCTCTCTCGCGCCGACTTTTATATCGGCGGCGCACGAGATTAATTATACCCCTATTGAGAAACCGCTTCTGTATAAAGGATATCAGATTTACATAGAGGGGACTTTTTCTCAGAAGTATGTGTATGTGTGTGTGTGTATATATGGTAGCGTAAGGAATGTCTGGGGATTACGGGAAAATGTATTGTTACATAATTTAACGGGGATTACGTGGCTTCTATTCTTTAAATTATATGCGAAATGAGCTGAAAGTCGGTGGGATCGATTTACATTACATTATGCTACATGAAATAATGATAATTATCTTTACAACAATATAAATATAATATATCGCACTAAAACAATTTCGTATGTTAGAAAAAATTACGTACAAAAGAAAATACTATATTATTTTTCCGGTACGAAAAAAATCTGATAGTCCACCAAAACCCCGCACTCCATTCACTATAAAAAGCGCGACTTATCTCTCAACTGCAACTGCAATAACGACGAAGCAGTAGGTAGGCGCCGTGGTATAAAAAATGTACCCGTAAAAACCACCCGCGCGCGAAAAGTTGAGGCGCACACACTCTGGGTACACGGTGCCGTTTAATTTTTCGCGCGTCGATGTTATCTTGGGCGTCGATCTTGCCGGTAACTCAAGCGCTGCGCAAGTGAAAAGCGCCTAAAAACGAGCGAGTCGCGTGTTATCCTAGTCTCTTTTTTTTTGCGCCCATCTCTTCTTTTTTTTTCTCTCTCTGCGATAAAAAGTTGCAGCGACCCGCTTGATTCGCGCGTGCGCGTTCTTATCTCGCGAGTTTCGCGTGCCTCGGCTTGTCCTAAATCATTCGCTAGGCGCGAGAGCCGCGAATGCAATTAAAAGTATGCCGACGCGCGGCTGCGCTACGAAGTTTCTGCGCGAGTGCGCGGAACGTGAGGGAACGCCGCTTGAACTTGGAGTTTTTTTTTTAGCCGTACGTGTGTTAATTCTTTTTGTTTTCTTGACGTGAAGTGGGAATGGTTTTTATTTAATTGCACGGTGACGATTTAATTTCAGGGTTTTTTTCCTATCGGTTACAGCTAGTAATTTGTAGATACAAAAATTTTATGTTATTGTTCACGGATTATTATCACGTATATCGCTTTATAATAAAGGTATTGGAAAAATCGAATCGAGTGAAATTAATTTATCATGTATAGACGACGTGTTACATTGATTCGAGTACAATTAATCGCTTTCTAATGCTCTATTATTTGACCCAGACATATTAACACAATTCCAATTGTATTTCAAATGCATTAAATACCTGATTATCTATTGAAGCGTAAAGATTGATCTAATAATCTAATAATGATATCTGGTTAATAATATAAAATATTCCAATAATATTATTACTTCCTGTATACGAACCATTTTGCTATAATGATCACATATATCGGCGTCTTTAAGCTTACCTGCAACAAAAATAGAGAAAGACATATTTTAATTATCATCAACAAACTGTTATTATTAAAAATTTGTTCAATTAAATAAATAATAACGTATACAGCGACCACTAAATGCATGTGAAACTTTCACAAATACAGTAAGCAACAAAATTCATATTAAAATAAACATACACATATATATATGTGTTAATATTAACACAAGAGATGAATTTATCGATACTAATTAAAATTTTAATTGCTTTCATGACACGCATCATAAAAAATTCATCGACAAAAGTAATAATCATCAACGAAAAGCAGCACTTCGCAAGCTGCACCTTACAAAAAACACATAATAAATATCACATTCGACACATCGGAAGTCTCTTTTCACCTATCCCCCCTCCGCCTCAAAACAAATAATTATTAATTACTCGATCGAAATCTCATTAAATCATCCACATAATTTACCCGCTCTCCATGCTCAGTAACTTTCGATTAAAGGAAAAAAAAGAAGCCCAACAAAAGTACGCGCGATAAATTCATCGCTATCAATTTAAAGTAACAATCCCCGAGCGGTTTACAGTTATACTACTCTCCTTGAATGAAGCATCCTTCATTCGGTCCCTGCGCGAGTCCATTCACAAGTGAGCGCACGCGCTCGCGTTCCCGCTCGATTTCACTCGCGATCGAATGCTGCCACTGCTGAAAGAGTAAAAGAGAGAGAGAGAGGAGTAAGTAAACAGAAACAAAACAAGGGTCGGACTGTTTCTTTCGCTTTACGCCTCCTCCCACTCCGTGCGCCTGAGTTCGAAATCGACGCGTATTTCGAGCAGCCCCGATTGCCGCTCTGAATCTTGATGGCGAGTGTCTTTCTGTCTATCTTTTTCTCTCTCTCTCTCTCTCTCTCACTCTTTGCGGTCTGCTGTCGCCGACGCGTGAGAGTCATTCGAAGAGATTTCGACCTGCGATGCGCGATTTCGCACGTGGTTGAAAAGTAAATTGTGACGGAATAAGGACGACCGAAGGTGTACTTGAAAAAGATTTACCTTCTCACTTTATTCCTTGAATATATATAGATAATTGAAAATAACGTTTAAACAATGATATAATATACGTTAAAAAAAAATTGTTACAATCATGAATTCATTTCACCAATTACTCCATCACTATAACGTATATCCTTTTCCCTTTGCACTTCCCGATGCGCTCGTAAAACCGTACCTCAGACACATTACCCCACCGATTGCCTTCCTCTTGACTCTTCAAACGCCAATACTTGACCTATGCCGAGTACTACTACTACGCATCCGTTCATCCTCTATGTACGCATTAATATACGGGACCGATGAAGCTGCAGAAGCAGCAACAGCAGCAACGATGGAACATATGGACAAACACGGAGAACGATTGTTTACCTAGGACAGTCGCGTGTGCCAGTATGGGGGAGCGGTTCTGATTTTCCGCAATCGTCGAAAGCGTCGTTGCTATACGTGTTTGCTCTCTTATACCTATACATGGTAGAGAGAGATCATCCGTAGCAAATAATCGAAGCAGTAGAAACCGTTGCACGTATTATTCTTAGGTCGATGTTCGCGTTGTGGATATATACATAAGTACACATGGTCACGAGGCCACGGTTTCCTTCTGGCGTTGTTTGAACTATTTTGAAGAGTTGTATAAAATCGTTGAGAATATATCGATATCGTGGTTGTGGGAATAACTGGTTTTGTTTTTATTAGATACATAGAGTTTTTATTACAACTTTTATTTCTTTGGGTATTGTGACGGGCTCAGCTGCTCAACTGTGCGTCCAAGCGCCGATGCGTCAGCATAATGATAAGAAAAAGATGCGCGCGAGGTCATCAAGTAAGCCTGGTGACATTATAGCTTAGTGGTCAGAGTAGCGGATCCGTGAATTCGAGTCTGGATTGTTGCATATTTTTTACGCGATTCTATCATTATTCATCTAATGCAAATAGCTGTTTACATTATGGATGTGTGAATTGCGTGTTTCGTGCATATTACATAACCAAAAATCATGTGATTTCTCTGCAGCCAATCAAAGATCGTGATATGTAGCTGAGCAAAAACTCTTTCCGACTTGCGTCGGTCGACAGTCTGCGACTGTATCTCGCTCAGCGCGCGTCTAGCGCACGTCACACCGCGCATCGTTGTAAACAAGTAGCAATAAAGTGCTATACATAGTTATTGAAACGTCGTTGTCTCATTATTTCACCTCCAACCCAGCATATCTCCTGTCCACGAGAAGTCAAGCATTTCACAGCAGTCTAGGATTTCTCGAATTTTCTAGATGACTGACAAGCAAACAAGCACAGTAATGGTAAATTTTAATAATAAACTTTTGAAGTTTAGATTTTAAATATACAACAAAATTCCTTTAACTATGAATTAAATTAAACAGGACAATATCATGTTTTACTTGGTAACAAATTTGTCACTATTACATCATTTTTTATAATATTACATCTCACACATCGTTACAATATATTAGTATTCTACAGCCAACTAATACCATCATCGACAATCGACATTAATCTCCAACCCAAACCACACCGCCGCTATCTTAATTTTCGACAGAGTCATAATATCAATTTATGGAAACTCGTTTCACTTCTTCGTGCGTTGCACCCATACGACCAAAAGTGTTCTTCTCACGCATCTTTCTTTTTATTATTTTCCTTCCTTCTGTCTCTCATCGAAAGGAAACAGCCCGCATACCGTTGAAAAGTAAGATAGACGTGTGTAAGGGGTGGAGTATCTCTCTTTCTCTTCGTCGACGGGTGCCGGAGGAAAGCAGACTACTACTACCAACACGGTCATTCGATCGACTGATGAAGTGCTCGGCCACTTCACGGGAGGCGACGGCTGTTAATCGAACGTACGCGCACACACACACACACACACACCCGCGTGTACAGGAGCGCGTGCGCGCGCAGCGAGCTTCTATAAATACGAGACAATCCGACGGGTGTGTCTAGACGATCGCGTAAATAACGCTTTTGTTCGGTGTCTGTGTAGATGCGCGCGCAGTGGGAAATGTGCATGCGTGCGTGTCTAAGAAGTCGATGTGGCGAGGGGTATCGATTCTTTTTTTTTTATTTAATTTATTGATTGGAATTCTTGAATTTTGATTATAGATATATAGCAACCGGAGATATACCGAAGGTAGTAGTTATATTTGAACTTAATATATTTGTCGGTTGAACACTGTAGATCAGCTTCGTACTTTGGTATAGGAATCTTTATTGAATTTCATTGTTTTTTATAGTTCTTATTCTTTTGGGAGTTTTATAATTTAAATTTGGGAATATAGATAAATGTAAAACAGAGCTGCTTATCAATTGATAAAATTACGCCTCAAAAAGTATTTGATATTGTTTTCGAAATACTAATATTTATATTATCTAGGTATATATTCTAATAATTATTCCCTTTTCTTCTAACAAAATATTTTTTATAAAAATCTATACCATTTTGCATATAAAATCATAATAACTTTTATTCTTCATATTTTCAATGATAGTTTAAAGCATCTTTTTTTCAAAACATACTAAATTTTGATATAAAACATATTTTAATAGCAATAAATTAATGTTTCATTATTTGTACCACATTTTTCGGAAGAGACCTTTAGATTCGGATCCTATGGGATTAAAGTACATGAGAAACGAGCTAAGCGTAACATCGTAAACAAATGTATTGAACGTATGATACGATATTTTTAGAACAATAATAAAAAATGATATCACTTCTTTACATAAATTATAAATTTAATTGTACGAAAATTATAATATATACTTTATACGTTTATTAAAACATCTTAAACTCGCTTTATAAAAATAACATAAACAAATCTATCTATTCAATACTAATTAAATAATATCTTTAACTACAATGGAAAAGAATAATATTTTACCATATATTATTCTAAAAAGGTGCAAATTTATTTTTTAATTATTTAATAAGACCCTCGCAAGGGCCGTCAAAAATTGCCGTAGCCGATGGTATTTCACATCGTCTTGGCGGGGTATTGGTAAAAGTTTTCAACTAGCAATAATCGCACCTCGGTAGAACCTCATTGGTTACGATATCGCCGCTGCGCAAAGATGAGGAGAGCGGTGCCGCCGGGGCTTATATAGCGCCGAGCTTGCCTTTTTGACGAGGGGAGCTGAAAAAGCCAGTCGTAGCCGCCTGGCGGTTGAAACGCGAACCCACTAGTGCGCGAGATTCGAAATGCCTCGAGCGCGCTCAGATAGAGACGCGAGCGCGTACTTCGAAATTTCGACAGTGCGAACATTGTGAAAGTTGCTTAAATATTGTTATTTATGTGAAAAATTTATGTGATTATCGTGATGATATTTGAAAATGAAATTGGTGAAATTCATAGGTAATTGCGAGTTAATTAAAATAATCTTATTAATATTACAATTAAATTTATATGTTGTCATGGTACATAATAATTTTTTCATTAGTATTAATTTATTGAGAAACTTTAAATATACTAAAACTTAATTATATGAAAATTTAGTATCCTTTTTTTTTATTATACATAAACACTTATTTCATTGAATTTCTTTTTACTTGCACGTAGAAAGTTAATTAGAATATTTTTAATGACATTTTCGTGGTATTTCTTTGTAATTGTAAGCAAAACATAAATATATTTTTTCGTTAATTGGCAATTACAATTCATTGTTCGTAACAATAACAGTACTTAAAAATTCGTAACGGTTTTGATAAGCAGTAAAACCAGTCAGTGTAAACACGACTTCAAACTTCGTGCGCTTACCGGCAGACTTAATTTTAAATTAAGTAGTGACACGCTGCATTATTAACACGTTGAAACTCCGGAACGATAAATTTGAAGTCAGTGTGTGTGTGCGCGCGCGCGCAACGAAGAAAGCGAGTCGCGTATACATATATATATACGAATACGCGCATACGTTAATCTTGTTTTGAGTATATATACATACAGGACGACTTAAACGACTATTTGAAGCTCTTTTCACATTTATCCGTTGAAATATTTTACGTTGCTCACTCGCTTAATCTTCTCGCTGATTTTAATTAATGGAAATTATGAATCTTCAGAGACTTCTTCAATATTTATTCGCGAGACAAGTGCATTTCACTGTGCGTATTTAATACACCGCGTTGAATTATAAATGTGATATTGCAGGAACAACGTTTCAATTAGATTATTAATGACAAAATTTATATCATGCGATTCTGTTGAAATTTCGACAGCTACCCGCGTAAAAATCATTTACATTGCACATATGGGGCCAATATAGCGCATATGTACAGGTGCAATATAGTAGAAAT